>JBDJHY010521459.1:0-27484 GCA_039654485.1 Withania somnifera
CCCTCTCCCTACTAACCTTCTAGCCTGAAGGCAAGAAATAAACCCTATCAGTGCACGGCTACTAGAACCCTACCACACAACTGGCGATGAACCAGGAACTTCTAAAGTAAAAATCTTGGCATAACAATCCAAAACTCCATGGTGAGGGGACAATCAATCCATGCCAAAAATAACATCAAAGTCAACCATGTCTAAAAGCATTAAGTCAGTCCAAGTGTCTAGTCCACTAAAAGAAATCATACATGACCGGATCACCCGATCCACTACTAAAAAAATCCATACAGGGGAAGCAACCCATATAGATATAGATAACACATCACTGGGTAAACCTAAACTGGGTGCAAAATGCGACGACACATACGAACAAGTAGACCCAGGGTCAAATAAGGATGACACAGGTATAGAACACATAGAAATCAAACCTGTAATAACACTATTTGAGGCCACAGTATCAGGTTGAGTAGGAACAACATATAACTGACGGTTACCACTATGACAACTACTACTGCAACCACCGCCCCTACCATGCTAGCCATCACCATGATAACCACCCTGTGCCCCACCTCTAGCCGGCGAAGGCACTGATATCAAATTCTGTAGAGACAGAGGAGAAGGATAAATAGTGCCTCTCCAAGGAAAAACCCTAGAATAATGTCCTACAAGGCCACACTCAAAACATGACATGGCGGACTCTGTCAGGATCCTCTACCAGAACCCATCTGACTACTATGTTGTGACGATCCAAATCCTCATAAATACAATGCATGATATGGAAATGAAACCTACAATGATGCCTGTACCGTCCTGCTAAACTGGCCCTAAGCCTGGCAAAACTGACCATGGCCCCAAGAGTAGGACCCACTATAACCTATTTTATGTATTTGCCTCTTCTCGTTACGCTTACACGACTTACAATATCGGGCTTCCATAGAATTAGTATGATTAACCACTGCCTGAAATGGATGACCATTGGACACTAGTAATTCCACAACTTTGTAGAGCCTATCTCTTAAACCATATGCAAATCTATGGACTCTCTCCGCCTCATAGGCATGCACTCCACCCCATACACTGACAGATGATGGAACTGAGTCTCATACTCAACCACAGACATACCCTATTCAAGTTTTTTGAACTCCTCTCTCAGGTGCTCTCGCTCATCCCTGGATACAAATTTCTTCATAAAAAACTCATAGAACTCAGTCCAAGTCAGCTAAGGCGAACCTGCTGGTCTGCTAGCCATAAAAGCTCTCCACCACTATGTAGCTGCACCACGCATCTGATATATGGTGAAAGCTACATCATGGGTCTTCAACACCCTTATGTTGGTCAATCTCTCTTCACACTCGACAATAAACTCATGCACATCCTCCCCTGGAACTCCAATGAATCTAGGGGGATCCAATCTTAGGAATATGGTAAGAAGCTTTAGCTTTGAATCTGACATGGTTGTTTGCTGCTTAAATGCAGGAGCAACGGCTAGCACCAGGAGGACCAGAGCAGGTGTAGTAATATCTGCTGGAATAATATATGGAACTGGCTATACCGTAGTGACTGCAGCTGTAGACTATGGTGCTGGAACTATTAGATGTGTCCCCTTGGAAGGAGGACCACCATAAGCACTGAATAACTACCCTAATATGTTACGGATATCCATAGAAGGTGCTACAACAAGTGTCGGGACATATGATACTATAGACGATGTAGCTAGTGTTGAACAAGTGTTGCAGGCATTAATGGAACCTCAGAAGTAATAGCAGGAGTAGGTACTTCTACAGGTGCTCTGGCTGCCTTTCTTACTACCGATGAATGTGTACAAGGAATCTGTGAAAAAGTAATGACAATGAGTGAGAATCTTCAAGAAATCATCTACCATTTAAGCACGATACAGGATTAAAAAAAGGGTAATTTTCCTATATGTCACTATAGCTTCCCAAAGATAAGAAACACATGTCTCCGCGCTGATCTACAAGACTCTACTAGACATTGGTTCTGTAAACTGGCAACAACGAACCTAGGCTCTTATACCAATTTATCACGATAGGATTTCTTAGATCAAGAGGCCACCTACTATACCATCAGTAGGAGAACCAACCCCGTAGTCCAAAGTCGAGGACTATTATATCAAATGCGAAAAATAGATGTTTAATAAACAATATATGAATAAAACCAGAAATATAAAGAATCCAAAATGCCCCAAAACCTGGTATTAGTGTAATATAAAACCTCTAAGTATAAAACAAGGAATCAAATATTTAATACAATTGTGTCTCCAAAAATACATGGAGATCAATAGAAATACTGAAGAAAAGAAGGAAAAGTTAGACGCCAAGCTCACCCTGAATCTATGTAAGTCAATAGAATCTGCATGAACAACGATCTGTAAATTATGGTCGGCCACCTATACTCGGATCTACACATGTGCAAGTTTATTATGAGTACAGGCTACTGAAGAAACCCGTACCTAGTAGGCTTCGACGGCCGGCTAGGAACATAAAAAAAATAGTAGTAAATAACGAAAGATAATAAATATGGTTGCAAAAGAAAATAGTATATCCTGGAAGCTAGCTACTCAAATAAATATCAAGTAACACATAACACATATGTCGCAGCTAATCATATAACAGGATTCTGGGCAATGAAGGAAAAAGTACCTAGAATCCATGCAATAGTATATGTGAACAATAACAACAATAATCAGGAGTCAAAAAGAAGATAGTAAAAGAACATGGATGGTATACCAGTGACCTTAAGTAAGGGATGAATGAGTGATCAATAATATAATGTAAAATATGCCACATAACACGAAATATCAAGTAACCAATGAGAATAGCTAAGCAGTAATAATAATACTAAAGTAATGCATTAAATGCTGTCAAGACCCCCAGAATGAACTGCAGCATACATAGAAAACATGCTAACCTGTAGGCATCCACATACTACCAAGGGTACACTAAAGAAAACAAGGATAGAAAATAAATACATACCATGAAGTAACTAGTCCTGCATACGTTTCTCCTCCAGTACCCGTAGGTCTAGTAGGAAAATTCTATAGAAGGCTACCCTAAATATTCCCGGTATATCTCTCCTCCGTCCTATACCCCCTCCTCTATGTCACCGCAGCCTAGAGGCAAGGTCCATGGAGGTACGCTAACCAATACAACCTCAAACATTATCATAACCACACATCCCATATCACAGAGCCTAAAGGGTCTCATAGTCTGGCATCCTATGCCTCTTATTAATAATATTATCAAGCCATACTTGACAAGTCATGGAGTACAACGCCTCAATATAACAGTATCACCAATATACTCAATAGATCAGGTTTAATCTTGCCTCAATAACCAGTAAGTATGATAAGTGTCAAAAAAGTTGTACTTACTGTCATATAATGAAAGACTCAAGTGCTAGCGGTTGTACTCACTATCGAACGGAGTCGGCCTTAAGTCTCAGTATTAATTAGTCAAATGATAATTCACGGTGCCAGGGTATAAAGCTTGGGCTAAAACAAGTGAAAATAGTATCACTGCATGCTCAATACAATGTCAAGTCTAAAATAACTGAAAGGTTATTAATTATATTATTATTATTATTATTATTATTATTAAAATATTCCAAATTATTAATTTATTTCATTATCTATCATTATTACGAACATCAGTCTCTTGCCTTCTCGGCTCAATAATAGTGTGGTAATACTGCCCAACCCCAATGCACTCTCATCAGAGCCAAAGGCCTAAGCTCTCGCATAATGAATGCACAGCATATTAGAAAATATATATATGATTATGTAATAACAATTACCTATGCCCTACATAGGTATCACTGGATAACTCCCAAGTTACATGCACCATATAAATTTGGATGCCAAAATATATAAAACATGTAATCGGACGAAGGAATAGTACAAGATTACTGTAACAACATAGCTACCCAACCCACATATTAAATTTAGTATAATTATTAAAGTTATAACCCCAGATATAGCCCCACGTAGCCTACCTGTCATCCGATGATAAAGTGTTGCAAGCTCTCAAATATTACTCCAACTAATATCAAACGATCTTCAATTTTTTTGAAACATGCATAAAAGTATTCCATATGTCAATACGAGTCTAACAGTATAATTTATACTAATTTTGGTACCGAGCCTAACATCAAACCTAAAAAGGGCCTGCGGGGCCCACTTGTCAAAACTGAAAATAAACTTTGCCACAAGGTTCCCAACATTACTAGGAACCCGTATTCTAAAATTGAGCACAATTCGAGTGCGTCAAGGGCTCCAAAATAGCACATACAGATTTGACTATGATGGGGTCAAAGTTGGAATTCGATGAATTAGCGATATGATGCAGAACAATATAGTTAAGGAATGAAGAATTATGCAACAATATTCGAATTTTGACAAAGGTTCATTAACTTCTCCCCTTAGGGCATTTAATGAAGGAAAACAAGAATTTCAATTATTAAAACGAGAAGAACTTACCCAAATCGCATAGAAATTGAAGGGCGACACTAATTTTCTCATCTTTTAATTGATGTTTGGAATGTTTTTTCGCACTGTAACAAGTTAAAAAGTAAGAGTTCTTTTTGAAATAAGAACTAAAGGTTGTGCAGGAATTTCATAAAACTGACAAGAAATTACTTCATCACGATTGTGTCATTAAGGGTTAAGATTTCCTATAGTATCTTTCTATGGCATCGCGATCGCGTGACTATGCTATGCTATCATGTAGAGAAACTGGGAGAGACTTCATCGCGATCGCGTTAAGAGGCTTTGCGATTGCGAAGTGTACTAGATCAATGAATCACGATCGCGCGAAGAAGCTTTGCGATCGCGAAGAAGAAATCACCTACACTAGTTGTAGGCTTTTGACAATAGAAACCAATGGAAAGGATTGCTCTGAATCAACACTCGAAATGCGTTTGGATTTCAATTTATACAAAAGAAACTATGCATGCATACACAAAACTACATTCCAGACTAAATAGTGTAGTTAAAAATAAAAATCTAAGGTTATTTCGTGATAATGTTGACCAAGTCAATCCATTGGCTTAAAATCAAGAAATTTCCCACTAACACCTCAAATATACAAGGACAAGTGCGGGAAATGAACCAACATCTTCACTAGCCTAAAATCACCATTTCAGAGCTGATAGAAATGTTAGAATTTCAATCCTTCACTACGAACACCAAAAGATCACCCCCAAGCTTCAAATTAGGCCTTAAACTTAACTAAAATCCAAAAAATGAGCATAAATAGCAAATGATCACACTGAAACACAAAATTAAGGTCAATCTTGACTTTGTTTGGCATTCTAGAGCTAATGGAACTGTCGGAATTTAATTCCTAGATTGTTTTGAAGGAATGTTGACTTTGGTCAATGATTACTTAGTTTTAGGCTCTAAAACAGGCAATTTGAGACATTTCTCAATCGAGGTGCCACGGATCCGAACTACCATTCCTAGAAAGTCATAAATGACTTGGGAAAACTACTGAAATGCTCTAGAATATAAATATCGCATATTTGTCATAGATGACCATGAGTGTCATTACACCCTGGCCCTTTCTCTTTTGAGTTCAATTGTGATTGTAAAATAAAGGAAATGGGGAATTTTGGGTCGAATTATTTTTAAATTCATCATTTGGATGTTAAAACAACATAGCATAGGACTTTTTTTCATGGCCCGCTTTCTCAAGTCATGATGACACCTATATCCCACCATGGGACAACCACCCAAACAACAAGTAAGGCATGAATAATAAATTAAATGAAAAATATAAGAGATAATCAGGGATACCAATAACTAGAAGTCTATAAATAAGTAAACAAAACCCTAAAACCTGATATCAAGCAGATGAGCCACTAAAATATGAGTACAAGATCTGAAAAGAGAATACAATATCTGTCTCGGTTTAATAATAAAAATAGATACTACAAAAGATAAAAGATCAACTCTGGATGCTAGGAATGGTCCTCTACCTCAGCAATATGATCAAAGCTCGTACAGTCAATGTTGATCACATGAGCCCGAATCTGCACCAAAAGATGAAGAAGTATAGCATAATTACAAAAAAAAACGTGTAACTAGTAGGCTTTAGAGACTAGGAGTATATAAGAAATAAAGGCAATAAATAAACAAGTAAGAAGCACTAAGTCAGAGAGAATAAACAACAGCATGTAGGGAGGCTGGCTAATAGAATATGATAAGTCAATACCCTAAGTGACTAGCCACTAACCATAGGAAGGTTCAGCTAATTCAAAGGGAGAATGTACTTGAATCCATGCTCAACTAACAAGGAATTAATACAAATAACAGACATAGTAGTATACCAGTAACCTTAATTAATAGAAATAAGGTAATACTAACAACAAGTGTATCACTAAGGGAAATATGAAAGGAATCGCAACTAAAACCATACAGTAGATAGTGAAATAGTACAATGATAAATAAAAGAGAGTCTCCATGTTAACCCATATATCGAGAGACATAAATAAGTAAATCCCATGCCTTGGTAACCCATTCAACTAGAAAGTACAAACAAGAAAGCAAGTGTGGGAAATAAACACAAATATGACTCTAAGTGGTATTGATATAAGTGAAATATATCTAAGTATACATGAATACCACCCTTACCAATCTGAAGTAATATCATCTCAAGTTCAACGGATACATAGGATTCCTCAATTCCATAGTATCTCAATAGATACATGGGAGTCCCCAAGTCTGGATTAATAAAATGAGATGCATCATCTCATGTTGTTGTCAATGATCATGTACGTACCATCTGCGGGAGAATGAATAAGAACAAATGAGGTTTTCAGAAACTAACTATAATATGCACTCGATATAAATGTGAAAAGAGCATGATTTCCTAAGAATATGCATGTAGCCTCTCGAAGATAAAATAAAGATATCATTGCACCCGATCAGTAAGACTCTACTAGACATTGGCTTATGTATGAGGTTATTAATGAACCTAGGGCTCTAATACCAATTTGTCATGACCTGCTTTCTTAGGTCATAAGGAAACCTAAATCCCACCATAGGAAAATTTCCCAATAGACAAATAAAGCATGAATAATAAACAAAGCGTGGAAGATAAGAACGATAAGGGATGGGAATAAAAAGATGTCTATAAATAAGTCAATAAAACTAGAAACCCCAAAACCATATATCCAAGTACATGCGCTACTAAAATACGAGTACAAAGTTTGAAAAAAGAATAAAAAATTTGTCTCGGCACAATAACAGAAATAGATACTGAGAAGGATAAAAGATAACCTCTGAATGCCAGGAGTGGTTCTATACCTCAGCAATACAATCAAATCTCAAACAAAATCAACATTGATGACTCGTGCCCAGATCTGTACCAAAAGATGAACAAGTGTAGCATGAGTACCGAAAAATGGGTAACCAGCAAGCTATACTGATTGGGAATATGTAAGAAATAAATTAAATAAATAAACAAGTAAGAAGAAGAAAGTCCTAGAGAATTAACAAGTAGAGCTTGTATGGAGGCTGGCTAACAGGATATGACAAGTAAATAGTCTGAGTGACTGTCCACTAACCATAGGAAGGTTCAGGTAATGCAAGGGGAGAACTTACTTGGAACCATATTCAACTAACAAGGAATAAATACAAATAGCAGTAGTGGTGGTATATACCCGTAACCTCAATCAATAGGAAGGGGGGAATACTAACAAGTGTATCACTAACGGAGACATAAATGGAAATCCAGAAACTAAAACCTTAAAGTAAACAGTCAAACAGATAAAAGAGTCTCCACAACACCCCATGATACCTAGAGATGTAAACAAGTAAAGCTCACCTCATGGCCGCCCATACAACCAGAAAAGCACAAAAAAGAAAGCAAGTGCGGGAAGTAATCACAAATATAGATGCAAGTGGTAGTGATACATGTGAAATATATCTGAGTCTACTGTATACTTCCCTTAACCAATATGAAGCAATATTATCTCAATCTCAACGGATACACAGGATTCCCCAAGTCTGGAGTAATACATTCTTAATCTCAACGGATGCATGGGATTCCTAAGTTTGAAGTAATATAATATCAGTCTCAACAGATGCATGGGAGTCCTCAATTTTGGAGTACTACAATCTCAATAGAGGCATGTGAGTCCCCAATCTTGGGAGAAATACAATCTCAAACTCAATGGATGTTTAGGAGTGCCATGTTCGGAGAAATAGAATCTCAATTAAGGCATGCGGGTACCCTATGTAGGGGGTGATATAATGATTTGTGAATGGATGTATGAGTCTAAATCATCTATGTGAAGCAGCGCATATGCTCAGGCTTCACCGAGTCTAAATCATGTCTCAAATCAAGGGTTATGCCATACTTTACCTTGTGTATCATTAAAAACTAGTAAAATATCACAAACCACTCAATGTAGTCTCATAATGTCGAAAACATGCCGAAGGCCATGCAAGGTTTCAAATTCAGTGATATCAAGCTCTTCTACATAAAATAATGGAAACTAATGTATTAAAACTAGTTTTTATGATTATATGCACAATCACAATCAATATCAGAGGCAAGCCCTATAGCACTACACAGGCTCAATACCTACAGCAGGCATAAGACACCAAATATACGAGATTCACGGACATTCCCAGTTATCTACCATCTATGCTCCAGAGTCTATCAATACTACTCAAGTTCATAGGGTAACAACGTGAATACAACACCAATAGTAACCAACAAATAGACTAAAAGAGCAAACAGGGTCACGGGTGCCAACTAGAAGTCCCAACCCAAAGATGTGTATCTATCACATTATTCTCCATATGAGCCCATCTAAGATTGTAAGCATACCCTACCTGTCCTCCATGGAAAATCTCACAAATACCGCATCGAAGGTACCCAGACTAGTCTGAAAACCCAAATGAGTAAAAATGATCTCCCACAATCACTTAACTAATAACAACATAATCTAGATGATAATATGAGACTAATGATATCCAATAAGCTATGAAAATAGTCGAGGTAAAAATATTGGTCAAAACGGACCCATGGTCCTATGAACCTGAAAGTCCAAGCAAAGGGTATTAAAATATTTCCCACATCGTAGGAAACTTATACCAAAAGTTTGTAGCTAAACAGAGAAAAAAAATGGACTCTTGAAGTAATGAATCTTGAAAGCATGAATTAAATAAAGAAATGAACATGGAAATTTTGGGGGTTTTTTTGTGAAATTCAATTGAAATTAAAGTGGAAAGTTACCAAGAAGTGGATAATAATTGAAGAATTTAAATTTCCAAAGTCATCCACGAGCTTATGAGAAGTCCCAAGTATTTTAATGGAGTTTTTGAGAGCTTGGTGAAGTCACAATATGAAGACAATGGCTGAAATTTGGGATTTCTGCCTTATATAGAAAGTCCTAGACTTTAGCTCTATCAGCGCTAGCCAGCGTAATTGCACTAAAGGACCATAAAATACTTTAGAGTTATTACTACTAATGGGGAAAAAGGATAGGGCATCAGGATTTTGCGCTGACAGCACTTCCTCGGCATGAACACACTAGACCAGACCAAGGTGAATATGAATGATTGTGTGGTGACACTGAGATCATGGTAAAGGTGGAATATCAATAATTGGTGCGATAGCACCCCACCACCGCAATTGCACTGAATGAAGTTAAGCTACATAAGAAATTGAAAATCTCCAATAATTCCAAGGTAGCTTTTGGGTCTTCAGGACCAAACGAAGTCTGATTTACATAAACAAATATGCCTATTGCATGTAAATGGTTTTTTGGATTCAACAACACAAACGAAACTTTGATATGAGGTTATTTTATTGAAATGTTGACCAAAGTCAACACCTTTCCTAAAATTACAACTTTCCAACCTAGTACTTGAAATGAGCCCCATTGGTTAGTAACCCAAATGAACAACTCATCTAACCCAAACTCGATATTTTGGAACTGATGGTGCAGTAGCATTTTCAATATGAGGATCCGATCAAAATATTACTACCAAAGTTTCACTTTGGCAAACATAAGCACATAAGACACATAAAATCACTTAAACTCAAAACTAAAGCTTTCGAACACAAAACAACAGCTCGTCTAGACTAAAATGCACATTCCAGAGCTGATGGAACTATCAGAATTCTATAATGAGATCGTTTACACAGAATATTAATTAAAGTCAACAATTTCAATACTAAAATTTCTAAAAAGATAAAAAGACATAACAACCAAATAAACAATTCAAGAACCAAGCCACTAGTCCTAATAAGTCCTAAATGACTTAAGGCCCCTACTAGAAAGTTCTAGAATGCAAGAAAATACAAAAACACAAAAATGACTGTAAGGGTCATTACATTTTACTAGGTTGGAAATTACCTCGTGCTCTTAAAAATAAAATTGGAAAAAAAATTCCCCTCGATGTAAAATCCTTGCACCACAAGCATTAGCATAAGGGTATTCTATTGAGCTCCTAAAACTAGTACCACAACGTAAGGTTAACTTGGCTACTTTACTCTCGTGATGCAAGGTTTTCTACTTGCTAAAG
Source organism: Withania somnifera (assembly GCA_039654485.1). NCBI lineage: Eukaryota > Viridiplantae > Streptophyta > Magnoliopsida > Solanales > Solanaceae > Withania > Withania somnifera. The sequence continues at coordinate 10,553 of JBDJHY010521459.1, forward strand.
GTTTTTAGGAAACTCCCATGCACGCAACCCAAATCCTTTTTATATGATATATGGGTCTATATACTTATTTTAGGAGATCTAAATAGCTAAGAAAACTAGGAGAAGACTAAAATCCCTCGGGTATTATAATATCTACTCCTTGGAATTATTTGTCCTTAATTAATATCTGGGACTAAGGAAACTTGGCATGAACTAATATGTATAATATCTTGGATGGCTCAAACTGAATATTGAGTTAAACATGACTAAGCACTAATATAACTAAAACTGAATACTGAAAACATGATAACTTTGATTTCTAACTGAACAAAATTATGAATGCAAATAAATAAGTTGGGTGCCCTTTTGTACATATGAAATCATATTATGCTAACAGGGAAACATGAAGTCTAAGAAGCAACTATAGAATAGAATAGGGAATAGTTACCTCAAGCTTAACTGCAACTAGGAGGAAATAAATAGGGGTATCTATACATAATATCTACTTTGGCTTCCCAAATAGCTCCCGCTACTCGGTGACTCCTTAAAAGGACTTTGACCAAGGCAACATCCTTATTCCTGATTCTAAACTTGGTATTCTAGAATCTGAACAGGTACTTCCTTATAGGATAGGATATCCTTCACACTTGTATTGTCTATAGGCACCACAAGCGAAGGATCTCCAATGCACTTTCTCAATAAGTATACGTGGAAAACTGGGTGAACAGATGCAAACTCTGAAGTCAAATCTAATTTGTAATCCACCTTATCAACTCTTCTCAGAATCTAATAAAGGCCTATATAGAAGGGAATAGGCTTTCCCAATTCAAACAACCCCTTTTATGGGCGAAACCTTCAAAAATACACAATCTTTGACTTCAAACTCGGGGTCCCTTCTTCTTAGATATTCCTAAGACTTTTTCCTTCTCTTGGCTACCTTCAACCTCTCTCTGATGAGTTGAAATTCTTGCATGGCATCATGAACCAAGTCTGGTCCTATCAAGGAAGATTCATCAACCTTGAACCAACCAAAAGGATATCTACGTCTTCCCCATATAAGGCTTCATATGGAGCTATCTAAATGCTAGTGTGGTAACTATTATTATAAGCAAACTCAATCAAAGCTAAGTGATCATCCAAGTTACCCTTGAAATGTAACACATATTCCCTCAACATATCTTCCAAAGTCTGAATAGTATGCTTTCTTGGTCATCTTTCTTCATAAAAAGCGATACTAAGATGCACTTGGGTACCCATACCATTTTTCGAGGACTTTTAAAACTAGGAGTTAAACTGGTACCTCTATTTGAAATGATGGACAAAGGGATCCCATAGATTTTATGATTTCTTAAATAAATAATATATCATAGTCTTCTCCTTTATATGGAGTTTTGAAAGACAAAAGGTGGGCTAATATGGTAAAACTTATCCACAATCACCAATGAAATCATATTTTATATGAATGCGAGGCAAACCTGTAATGAATTCCATATTCACCACTTCCCACTTCCATGAAGGAATCTCAAACTCTTGGGTTACACCATTGAGCTTCTGATGTTCAATTTTCACCGGCTAATATTTGAGACACTAGTCTACCAAATTTTCTACGTTCCTCCCATACCATTTTATTAATAGACATCCCTCAAGTCTTTGTACATTTTGGTGGAACCTGGGTAAATCAAATATCTAGTTCTATAGTCTTTTTCCAAAATTCTCTATCGTAATACATCAACATCAAGGATACACAACTGACATTTATAACAAAGCACGCCATCTCCTCCTTAGGACAAAAACTCAACCTCTTTCGTAATAATAGCTTCCTTAAGTGTCATGACCTTAAATCCTATATCGTGATGGAACCTTCCTTAACTCACCTACAAAGGTAAGAATGTGTAATTCTATAAGGGTAAATATTAAAAGTAATAAATCATCTAGAAGAAAGTAAGGTACAAATATAAAATCCAACTATAAAACCACCCAAAACCTGGTGTTACAAGATATACACAACTGAAAACTAATTAAGTCTCAAATATCTAGGATCCTCAAGTAGGATCTAATATATAGATAAAGGGTCTGAGCATCTACCTGGTGACAAACAACTACCCTAACTTTTCGATAACTCTATCCTCTAGATGATTAGGAAGAGGGGATGATCAAATCTCATTGTATTCTACACCTACAAAAGAATAGAAAACCAAGAGAGCGAGTACAAATAAACAATGGATACACAAAATGTATCTAGGCTCGACAATGAAACAAAACAATGAAGAATCCCCAACTACTCCAATCATTCAAACCATAATCCTCCTGACTCTGAGCTCTAAATTCGAACAATACCAATAATTATAATAAAAGTGAATGACAGATACAGTTCATAGGGGTGATAAAAATAATAAGTACTAAAATAAAAACAATATTAAACCGTAATATAAGGTACCCTCAGCAACCAAACCATGTCCACTCTAGGACCATGTCAAAAAATCCTAACAAATCAATCAGTGCAAGTGTCAATAACCAGTCAGAACCACTTTAAATCGTACCAAGTAAAGTATCACATCCTTATTCCATTTAGATGGAAGCCACCCTCCCCGAGTCTATTTTACAACTCAACGAGTGAACCCCAGTAATCAAACTATAGCCTTGAAGGTAGATTCTGTAATACCTCGTTAGTTTCTACCTCGTTAGTTTCTACCTCATAAGTTTGATTATAGCGGAAAGGGTACGTCTAATGTAATCAAGAGTCAAACTCGTAAAGCGTACACTAAATAGAATAGTCCAAGGTGACCAAACAACAATACTCAAGTCTAGTGTCCATATTAGCCCCCACCCCATAAGTCCAGCTGCAGTAGGAATGGTACATCCTATGCAATCGAGAAATGAATTCGAAGGATAAGTTTGGAGATGCTTAGACCAATACCAATACCCATCTTATATAGAAAAAAATTTTCCTTCTAACCATCAATCATAAAGGTATTTCTGATCACCACTCACCATTTTTGAGGGCCTTCCATTACAATCACAAGACCACATATAATTTAATATTATAATAAGTAATAACCTAATCGTACAAACCTACTACTGTCTAGTTTGTTCAGGACCCATGAAGGCTAGTTAATCTATGTAATTTATATCATCTTAGATCATCAGGCAAGATCAGTCCATTTAGACACATAAGGTTAACTAGCAAGACTGGCAATTTCATCACCTCAGACTCATCCGCGGTTGGTCACCTCAAATCTTGGTCAGCAAGATCTGGTGCTATGCATACCATCAACATATTTACATATCATAACTCAATTTTCGAAACAAACAAAAATAGGACTATAAAAATAAATGATATGGCACAATTAAAGCAACTAACTCAATGAAGCCCACACATGGACAAATTATCAATCATAAAATCAAATCATGAATAACAGGCCCATACATGAGCATAATTATTAATTAATACCACATAATGTAAAAACCCCATCAGAGTATCACAATGACTATACAACACTCTACTCAATAGAGGATAAGTAAATTACATCATTAGCATTGTTTAAATTCCTTTATTTTAGGCTGCATGCTTGACTATGATGTACGGGTGATTATTTTTCACTTTACCACACAGACACTCCCAAAAATCCCCATTAATCCTTCCTATAAGTAAACAATACACAAAAATGATCATACATAGTTTTCTAATAGGGTCAAGTCTCCATTTTTCTTAAAAATTAGGAAGAAATCAATTTGATGTTTTACCTTTGCATTAAGCCTCCAACTACACAAAATCTAGTAATATAATAAATTTACCATAATAAATTATGATTTACAATACCCATATGTAAATCCTTAATTTGGTTCCAAAACTACTCCCATAAACCAAGCAAAAATAAAACCTTTTTTAAAATTGGAATGTTTTCATGAAATTCAAGTCACCTATAGCTTGAGGATTCTAAATATCAACTTTAAATAACAATTTGGGTTCAATTTTGTTCATAATAAGTATGTTTCTTAATCCCTAAAATGATTCTTGTAAAATATACGAAATAAAGATAAACCCATAATCAGAATCCCAAGAATAATAGGTATTTTCAGTAAAAATCTTACCAAGGGTATTAAATTCTTTGAAAGTTGTTGTTTGAATCTTCCTAAATGTTAAAATATATTCTAAGGTGTTTTACAATGGTTTTGTATAATGAAAAATGAGGCTGAATCATGCAAAGACTTACTTATACACAAGGGAGTATGTGAAAACCCCGAAATACCCTTTATTAAAATTGGCAGTAATACAGAAATTTTGCTAAGGTTGTATAGATGGGGGCGTCTGTGTTGTCCTGGTATGGTTCGTACCAGCCCCTATGTTTCCCGTGATTATTGGTACGACCCTAGTCATGGACCCTGCCTCTAGGGTATAACATTACATCCCTTCGTCCTAATTTTTTATCTAACTTTTATTTGGGATTTGAAAACACATCTGTGACCCTATAAACACAACTCATATATGAATTGTGAGTTTAAACAACATTCCAGACACATTACAATCATAAAATTTTACATCTGAGGTCTCTGTGACCCAAATATACCCCAATACCGATAAAATACAAACTTCGCTCTAAAGTATCAAAACGTATACGAAACTCATTGAACACTATCGAACCATTTTTATAGATGAAATTTAACCTCTCAAATCCAACATATTCTACAAAATTTAAATCTAATTTTTATATCATCAAATACTGATCAAATTCAAGCTTTGTCCTAAAAATTCAATGTTATCCCGTCAAATGAGTAATAGCCAAGATGAGAATTATAGAACTGACAATTATTGTCTTCCTAAATTTCCGTATTCCAAAGCTAATGCAACTAAAGAAATTACATTCTGGATTCAGAACTCAAAATATGCCCTAAAACTCAATTATCATAACATAAAGGTCTTAATCAAAATGGAATTGTCAAAATTCTCAACCTTTTAGCTCTACTTCCAAACCCCCATAAACTAACCAAATATGACTTAGGGAAACTCTCAAGAAGGTTAAAACAATATTTTTTTTGGAAAGTTCCAAAAATGACCTTCGGGATCATTACATCATCCACCACTAAGAACTATGTCCGTCCTTGAACATCAAGAGATAGAAAATAATTAAAGCCTCAAAAAGCTGTGGATACTTGGCATGCATATTTGACTCAATCTCTTGCGTAGCCTCTGAAACTAGGAGACTCTTCCATTAAACCTTTACTGCAGCAATTTCCTTAGTAATAAACTTCCTAAGCTGCCTATCTAGAAGAGCTACAGTATACTCGTAGATCAAGTCTGGATCCAATATCGCAGACTCATAATGAATAATATGAGAATCATTAATGATATACTTCCAAAGCATGGAAACATGAAATATATTATGCACCACCAACAAGTTAGGTGGAAAATCCAACTCATAAGATACCACTCAAACACGCTATAGAATCTCAAACAAGCTAATGAAATGAGGCCTAAGATTTCCCTTATTCAAAAATATCATCACAACATTCATGGTTAAAACCTTTATCATAACCCTATTACCCTCATAAACTCTATGGATAGAACCTGTCTATCAGCATAACTCATCTATCTTCTATAGGTTGTTAATACTTGACTCTGAATCACTCAAAACTATAGCATCGAGAGGAAGATCTGTATTGAGGGATCTCACCCTAAATGCATCAAACCAAATAATTATAGATCTACATCTCTTACCATAAAATGCCTCAAAAGGCACTATTTGAATACTCTAGTAATAGTTTTTGATATAAGGAAACTCCGCTAATGGAAATTTCTTATCCTAACAATCTCGAATATCTATCATGTAATAAAGTGGCATATCCTCCAGAACCTAAATAATCCTCTCATACTAGCCATCAGTCTGAGGGTCAAATATCATACTCTAGTTGGGTGCACAAGCCATCATGCAGCTTTTTCTAGAACTATGAAGTGAATAAAGACTCACGATTGGAGATTCTATAAATAGGGATACCATGTAATAGAACAACCTGACTGAGGTAAATCTATACTAGCTTCTCATTTGTATAATTAACCTCGACTAGAATAAGATGGGGAGATTTACTCAGTTGATCCACAATAACCCAGATGAATTATATCCACCCACAGTCCTAGGTAATCACACAATAAAATCCATGGTAATTTGCTCCCACTTCCATAAAGGAATGTGCATGCTCTAAGACACTCCATCTTTCCTTTGATGCTCAAACTTAACTCTTTTATAGTTTAAGAATCTAGTCACATACTAAACTATATCTCTCTTCATGCCACACCACCAGTAGTGTTGTCTCAAATCATAGTACATTTTTTCTGCTCTTGAATAGAAAACTACATGCCTCTTGCTTATAAATCTAGTCAAATCACCAATCATAAGCACACATATTAGGTCAAGAAATATCCCTATTTCCTCTCCTCTCAAAACCTTACCTCTTATAATGTGCAACATCCATCCTTGAACTTCTTATCCAAATCTTCTCTATAAAGGATGAAGAAGACTCAATGAAAGCATGGGCACCACAATTAGAAATCTGCCAGGGAACCAAACTATTTGCCAAACTCTAAACCACCCTAAATAAAGGTTGTACATCCACATGAATCAGTATAAAGCTACCAATACTAGATGGTTTCCTACTTAAAGCATCATCTACTAATTTAGTTTTACCCGGGTGGTATAGTTTAATGATATTGAAGGCCATTTTTGGTTTTCTCTGTAAAAATTAATATTTTAACCTTTCTGAGAGTTTCCTCAAGTTGTAATTACTCAATTTATGGGGATGGTTCTGAAATTAGAGCTTAAGATAGTGATCTTTGAAAAAATTTCAGTGTTTGGGAGCTTTTATATTAAAATAGATGACCTTAGACTTGACTTGGAGCTCCAAGTTTCGAAATGGAATTATGTTACTCCCATCAGTTTTGGAATATCAAAATAGGCCTATGAGGACCTTTATTTCCAGTATTAGTCTTCTTGTGTTGATTTTAGCTTATTAGATGGGATAAAGTTGAGTTTTAAGGACAAAGTTTGACTTTGGTAAACATTGGATCATCAAACACTAGTATTTGAATTTTGTCGATTCCTTCGGATTTGAAAGGTCATTTTATGACTAGGTTAAGGTTCAAAATGTTTTTTGGAAGTTTTGAGTAAAAACTTACCTTTTTCAGTAAAGTTTTTATTTATAGTAACCTAGTGGTTATCAGGCCAAGCAGACCTCGGATTTGCATTCTGCTGGTGCCATTGATTTTGGAACGTCGAATTTAATGAGGTGGTGTATATGGTTTGTCTACACGGGATTCTAAAAGAATCTCGAGATTCCATTTGAAGGCTAAGTTTCATGTGAGTTTTGCTCTCACATAGTTGTTAGTGCAGAACATAGGTTCTCTATACAACTGTGTGACCTTGTGTTGCGATCTCGTGGGTCTTAAGGTTCATACATCGCGATCACTTAGATTAATTTAATTGAGGTTTGCGGTCATGCGACCTCCTAGACGTAATTACGTAGGGTAAAGTTATGTACCGTTCATATTTTCATTGCCATCGCAAAATCTTATGATGCAATCACTTAGAGTAAGATACACCCAAAGGGTAGTGATTAAAATCACAATTCATGATCCCTCTTCCAAATTTTACCATTTTTTACATTGAGAGCTTACTTTGGGGATTTTCAAGCATAGTTTTTGAGATGTATTAATCGAGTAAGTTTCAAAATGCTAAGTTTTTTATTACTAGATAATAATTCCTTGATTTTATAATGTATTTTGGAGATGGTATAAAATGTTGGACTTTTAGAAAAACCTTGGTATTGCATTTTCCACTTTTGAGGGTCAATTCTCACTCCGATTACGATAAAATTTCATATTTATGATACTTGTAATATGGAAAACATGTTTTTCAACAAAAAATGTTGAAAAGTTCATCAACCCTTAGTTTTTTTTTTTTTTTTGGGGTTGATTTTGGGACTCAATTTTCTCAAAACCAATATGGGTATCAAACTTTGTGTTTTCTCATAGATGACTCATTTTTTATTAAATAGTGTAGAGGAAAACACTCGGTGTAAGGACAGGCCCTAATTTTATAAAGTTTCTCATTTAGGTCAAGTGGAGGCTTTACCCTTTCTCAAATTATGGTAGATCCTTGTTGTGTGTATTGTTTGTTATAATTGGGAGTAATGGGATTATTTGCGGTGTTCATGTAGGGTTAAAGATAATTTCTCACCGAAATACTAGAGTCAAGTATGCGGGGTTAAAATTAAAAAACAACAATGGGTAAATAATTGAATACTCTATTATCTTTAATGAAGTAAGGATTAATATGGTCTTGTGGTGCCCATGATATGCCCTTTTTCCATGCTATTTATTCCTTACATGATATTATGTCCATGATAGGCCTAGGTTGGATTATTTGATGTTGTTCATTATTTATTGCCCATGGAGGGTTTGTTTACTTACTTTGAATTGTCTCATGATGCATTACATGCCTTGTATGACCTTGATTGATCCCTATGTTGTTCACGTCGTCATGGAGCCCATATGTGGCCTTGATTATGCATTGGATTTCATTACCTCACTTATAATGCACTTGAGTTACTAGTTATTTTCATGCATTTTGCATAATAACATTTGATATGAAAATCATAGCTGAGGTGTGATTCCTGCGTGGTAAGATAATGAATAATTGATAAATCTATTGAATTGCATTGCACATATATGAATGATTACTTGTTGACTTCACCCTTTGTGAATATCTATCATGGAATTCCTTTTTTCTTATGTAGGCCCTGTTGTTGACATGTAGTATGAGCCTAAGGAGACTATACTAGTCATGTGTTCTCAAATTTATATGAAATGCTCATCAGAGATGATAAAGATTGATGAAAGATCCTGAATCTTGTGAATTGAAAGTAATTGATGAATCTAGAGAAAATCAATGTTATGAGTCACTTGAGATATTTTTGTTACATATTACCTTAGCCTATTCTTATTAGTGTCTATTCCACTAGTTTTCCACTCGGTTGTGTTGGATGTACCATTTCTACTGCGACCAAGATTTTGGGATGAAGACTAATCAAGGCTCTACAAAATCCACCTCTGAGGCTTTTGCACAGTAAGTGAGATTATTCCCATGAATTTGTGAAATGGACTCAAGAGGTAGGCTGCCACTAAATGAGCTATGTACCGATTCACACTTTGGATATAAGGTGAGTAACTAAACTTGAAATTTTATACATTATTGAGTTGTTCGATTATGATTAGTTGACTTTATTTTGATATGGACTTGATATTTGGATGAGGTTGAGCCTTACTTGGTTGATTTATTATGATTTCAGTTTTGGTACTTATCTTCATGATTTTCTTTATGCTATGCAACTTTTCATTTACTTTTCATTATCAATTGTTAGCTATGATCTGATTTGTGGCTAGTATTCTGGGGGATTATTGTTAGGATAATCAGAGTGGTTATAATTTATTCATATTTTTTGTTTTAGTGTCAAACCAGGGATACTTGATGAGTACTCATCATTTATTATGTACTCACTCCCTTGCTTTCTAAACTTGTGTAGGTTTAGAGTCTGGAGCGGTATGATCAACTTCCTTTTGATCATGTCGAGGCTTTGAGATTCGAGCATTAAGGTAAATGTTCATCATCCAGCAGATGCTCGAACTCTTTTATTTTTTCTTTGATCTATGTTGAGGATTTTAGACATCAAGACTATGTTTTCCTTTTGCTTTGTACTTTTTTTATTAGAGGCTTATACACCGTAACACCAGTTTTTGGGTGGTTTTATAGATAGATTTTGACCTTGCATCTTCATTTATTTTCATTGTTTTTATTTCTTTCCACATTTACCCTTATAGAATTGTATTGTCTTTCTTGTCTAGGTGGGTTTACAAAAGTTTCATTGAGGCTTAGGATTTTGCATTGTGAAAAGGTGGTATCAGAGATTTTGGTTTAATGGGTCTCACATGAGTACAAGCCAAGGTTTAGTGGAGTCTCGTGGATTGGTATGGAGACATCTATACTTATCTTAGAGAGGCTACAAAATCTTTAGTAAATTTCTCCTTTCTTTCTTTCATTCTTGTCTTTCGTTAGTCTGTTCGTGTTTCTACATAAGGTTATTTTAAGAAAGATGGAGAGGAATATATTAGAGATTAGAGAAGAGACTAAACCTTCTCCTGTTAAGGATGACCAGTTAGGGATTGATGTCGAAAGTGGACCCAAGTTAGGGAATGCACAAGGTCAGGATAGGGATACCTCCCTGGAGCCTGTGATTCATGCTATTGGGGGACAAGAACCCCCAAATACAGTTGTTACACCATTTTTTAGTGACTTTACTAAAGGTATTTGGAGTATTGAATAGTATAGCTCATGGTACACGCCAAGGGTTTTAGGATTCTATAAGGGCACTGACCCAGCGCAACAATAGCAGTGGTAGGTCCCTATGGTTCATACACATGTGGCATAGCCACCCATAGTTATAGGAGATAAGGGTTTACAGATAATGAGCATTGGAACCCAATTTTCCTCGGAGTTTCAATCTCAGACGATGAGCAGCATTATTATTATAGGTTTAGAAACACAGACCCTCCTACTTTCCAGGGAGATAAGGTAGATAAAGCCATGGAGTTCATACACACTTTCTAGGAGTTACTTGAGAGTGTGACACTAGTTGACTCGTACGAAGTCTTTTATACATCTCTTCAGTTTCCCCGGCCAGTCTATTAATGGTGGTGCTTATATGTATCCAATAGGCCAGTTAAATCACCTCTTATTTCTTAGGATGAGGTTTCCCAAGCATTCTATGATAGATACATCCCTTGGAGCATGATAAAGGACAACTGACTCATGTTTGAGTAGTTATCTTAGGGTGATATGATAGTTTTAGAGTATGTGGCTCAATTTTGTTCCATGTCTAGATTTGCTAATTCACTACTCAGGGAAGCCACTGATGGATTCGTTAATTTATTCGTGGATCAGTATTATCCCACTCGCATAACAGTGTTCAGGTTGTCTCTTCAAGGGGATTATTTTTTAAGAGTTGGGGTGGAAAAGAAGGCTGAGTTGATTGAGCATGATGAGTTTGGGTACATTAGGGGAAAGAGGTCTCGTTCGTCTGGTCAGTCTTTGGGTTCTACACCTTATGATAAAGGTTCATTGAGTAGAGGTAGATCCTCTCATCATTAGATATCGGTTTAAGCTATGATGTAGGATTCTAAGAGTGAGTATACTGGATATGGGTATTTCAGTCAGGGTAAGACTTTGTAGGATTCCCAACAGGGACAGGCTGGATGTGATAGTTATCAGATTTTATCCAGACAGACACAGCAGCCTATGTCGTTGAGGTCTTGTTATACTTGTAGGGATCCGAGTCATTTACAAAGGACCTACCCAGATAGAGCACAAGGGGACCCTAGACTATTTTTAAGGTTCCATCTAGAGCAATAGCACCCCCGAAGAGGGGTCACGGTAGAGGAGAGTCTTGTAGAGATGGTCGAACTTCTGGTAGAGGTGATGGTTCTGGCAAGTACCGGTAGAGGATATCCTCCTTCTAATGGTGACATAGGTTATTGATATACATTTCATGGTAGACCAGAGGTAGAGGCCTCGAATGTAGTAATTACAGGTATTATTCTAGTATAATATCGACCTACTTTAGTGTTATTTGATCTAGGTTCTAATTATTCATATGTGTCTACCTATTTGGATACTAGATTTGATAAAATAATTGACACTGGGTAGACTTTATCCTTGTATACATTGTATATTTCGATGTTACTTTGGGTATGGATTGGCTTTCCCCTCACTATGAAGTGTTGGATTGTTATTCGAAGACACTTACTTTGGATATGCTTAGTATTCCAAATATTGAGTGAAAGGTTCTAAGTGTTCTTATCCTAATAAGGTGATTTCATTCCTTTGGACCCAAAGGATCATTGGTAAAGTTCGTCTTTCTTATTTGTCCTTTATTCGAGACACCAGTGTTGATACTCCTCCTTTGGATTCTGCTCCTATTATTTGTTAGTTTCCCGGTGTATTTCCTACCGGTCTTCTAGGTGTTCCAGCTGATATTGACATTGATTTTTCAACTAATTTGGAGTAGGAAACTAAGCCTATTTGTATTCCTCCATACCATATGACACTTGCTAAGTTAAAGAAATTGAAGGAGAAGCTTCAGGATTTTTTTGATAAGGGGTTTATTAGATCGAGTATGTCTCCTTAGGGTGCCCCTGTTTTGTTTATAAAGAAGAAAAATGGGTCTATGAGGATGCACATCATTACAGACAGCTTAACTGGGTTACTATCAAGAATAAATACCTACTACCTCAGATTGACAACTTATTTAATCAACTGCAGGGTGAATAGTTATTCTCTAAGTTTGACTTGAAGTTCGGTTATTATGAGATGAGGATTAGAGATTTAGATGTCCCTAAGGAAACTTTTGGCAGCCTCTATAGGCATTATGAGTTTCTAGTTATTTTATTTGGAATGACTAATTCCCCTACTACTTCATAGCGCAAACGAATAGTATGTTATGTCCCTATTTCAACTCCTTAGTGATATTCTTCATTGTTGATATTTTGGTTTATTAAAGGAGTTAGGCGGACCATGTTCATCATTTGAGATTAGTGCTCTAGCATCTGAGAGAGGAGTAGTTGTACAAGAATTTCACTAAATGTGAGTTTAGTGCTCCAGCGTCTTAGAGAAGAGTCTTTGTATGAGAATTTCACTAAATGTGAGTTTTGGATTAGCTCTATATCATTTTTGGGATATGTACTGCCCAAGGAGGGCACCATGGTCGATCTGGCTAAGATTAAGGCAGTTCTTAGTTGGACTAGGCCTACTTTCCCTATAGAGATTCGTAGCTTCATTGTCTTAGAAGGGTTCTATCGCAGATTTGTTCAAGGGTTTTATTTCATTACAGCTCCATTGACTCGCTTGACCCAAAAGAATGTTTCCTTTCAGTTTTATGATGAATGCAAAGAGAGTTTTTAGAGGCTTGAGGACTTATTAACTTCATCCCCAGTATTGACTTTTCTTGTTGAGGGTGAGCCTTTCACCTTTTATTTAGATGCTTCTCGAGTTGGTTTAGATGGGAAAAATGATAAGGTTATCACTTATGCTTGTAGAGATTTGAAACTTCATGAAAAGAACTACCCCATACATGATCTTGAGTTAGCAGTTGTGGTACTTGCATTGAAGTTATGGTGACACTTTTTATATGGGTTTCATTGTAAGGTGTTCACTGATCACCGGAGTCTTTAGTATATCTTCAGCCAGAGGGATCTAAATTTGAGATAGCGGAGGTGGATTGAGCTACTAAAGGATTATGACATGACTATTATTTACCACTGGGGGAAGGCTAATGTCATAGCTGATGCTTTGAGTAGAAAGTTAGCTAGTATGGGTAACCTCTCTCCTATTTTTGGCTGAGATGCAACATTTGCCCCAAGAGGTTCATACTTTAGTAAAAATTTTTATTTGCTCACAGTTTTTAGACAATGGAGGTATCCTTACTTTAGTTGAGTCTCGTTCTTCCCACATGGAACAGATTAAGTAGAAATAGTTTGAGGATGAAAAGTTATGTATCATCAATGATAAAATGTAAAGGGGAGAGGAAAAGGATTCCTTTTCTTGACTCGGAGGGTGTATTGAGGATTGGTAACCGGATATGTATGCCTAAGGTTGGGGATTTGACTAGTTTAATTGTGTTATAGGCACATAGTTTGAGCAATTCCATCCATCTGGGGGTGGTAAAGATGTATCATGATTTGAGTCAGTACTACTGGTGGTGTGGAATGAATAAGGATATAGTGGGGTTTATGGTTAGATGCTTAAACTATCAGCGAGTTAAGTTTGAGCATCAGAGGCTAGACAGATTGTCTCAGAGGATGCCCAATCCTTCATGGAAATGGAAGAAAATTACCCTGTATTTCATCGTAGGTTTGCCTAATACCATGGACGGGTATGATTTTATTTAGGTTCTCATGGATCCATTAACTAAATCTACCCATTTCATTCTAGTCAAGGCCAATTATATAGTTGAGAAGCTAGCAGAGATTTACCTTAGTCATATTATTCAGTTTTGTGGTATCTCTATTTCTATCATTCCATAATGAGGGTCCTTATTCACTTTGCATTTCTAAAGAGCATTACAACATGGTGCGGGCACTCAGCTTTATATGAGGAAAAACTTTCACCCTTAGACCGATGGCCAGTCTGAGCGGACTATTTAGGTTAGAGAGGTAGCTTATATGTTGGTCTTGCCGCCTTGCTTATCTGTGGTACAACTTACCTTCCATGTTTTGGAAATATATTTCGAATCATTCCCATGTATATTTCGAATCATTCCCAATTTTTACATTATAAGTCTGTGAGGTTGGATCCGGTCTTGACCTATGAAAGAATCCTATAGCTATCTTGGATAAGCATGTGAGGAAGTTGAGGACCAAGGAAATTGCTTCAATAAAGGTTTAGTAGAAGCATCGACCAGTTTCCTTGGATATGTGAGAGATTGAGTCAGACATGTCTATTTATGTTTGAGGGTGAACATGGTTTTTAGTAGGGGATAATGTAATGATCGTGAAGGTCATTTTTGGTTTCCTTTGTAAGAATTACCATTTACCCTTTCTGAGAATTTCCCTGAGTCGTAATTATTTAGTGTATGGGGTCGGTTCTAAAATTAGAGCCTAAAGTTGTGATCTTTGAGAAATTTTATATTTTGGGAGCTTTTGTATTGAAATAGATAGCCTTAGACGTCAGTTGGAGTTTTTAGTCTCAGAACAGAATCAATTAGTTCCATTAGCTCCATAATGTTAAAATAGGCCTAAGAGGACCTTCCTTCAAATTTTTAGGCCTTCATGTTGATTTCAGATTATTAGATGGGATTAAGTAGATTTTTAAGGCCAAAGTTTGACTTTGATCAACATTTGATCATCAGATGCTTGTATTCGAATTTTTTTGATTCCATTGGATTTGGGAGGTCATTTTTGATCTATTAGAAGGTTCAAAGTATTTTTCAAATGTTCCAACCGTAGAAATACCTTTTTCGGTAATGGTTTCATTTTTGGTATCCTTGGGGGTACAAGCCAAAGAGGCATCAAATTTGCATTTTGATGGTTCTATTGAGTCTGAAACCTCAAATTTGTTGGTGCAGGACATAGGTCCTCTATACTATCGTGTGAATTTGTGTCGTTATCATGTAGGTCTTGAGGTTCATGTAATGCGATCATGTGCAGAGTTACCGCAATTGCGTGATTAGTTAAGTTGAAGGTCGAGGTTGTATGACCTCCTGGTGGCAATTGCATGGGGTAAAGTTGTGGGCCTGTACAATTGCTACCACAATCACAAAAACTTATGACCCAACCGCGTAAAGTATGATACACCTAATGGCAGTGATTAAAATCACTGTTCACGAGCCCTCTTCTCCATTTCTCTATTTTTGAAAAGGTATTCATCGAGGTGTATCAATCGGGTAAGTTTCTAAAACTCGAAGTCTTTGAATCGATTTTAACATGTAATTTAGTGATTTCAAGGTAAAAAATTGGGTATTTCGAGAAAAACCTTAGTATTGCATTTTCTACTTTTGAGAGTTAATTATCACTCTTATTTTGATGAAATTTCATATTTATGATCCTTGAAACATGGGAAATGTGTTTCTTCAACAAAAAATTTTGAAAAATCTATCGACCCTCAATTTCTGCTTTTGGGGGTGGATTTGGGAACTAATTTATTTTAAAATCAATATGGGTATATAATTTCATTTTTTTTCATATGACTCATATTTGATTAGATATTGTGGAGGCGGGCACTTGGATATGAAGGAAAGGCCCCAATTCTATAGAGTTTCCTCATTTAATGAAATTGGAGGCTTGGCCCTTTCTCAAAGCATTATAGATCGTTGTTATGTGTATTGTTTGTTCTAATTGGTAGTAATGGGATTATTTGGGGTGTATGTGTGGTGTTGTAGCTAATCTATCATCTGGACACTAGATTTAATCATGCGGGGTTAAACCCAAGGAATAAAAATGTATAAATAATTTATTACTCTATTATCTTTAATTAATTAAGGATTGATAAGGTCATGTAGCTCCCATGAGATGTTTTACATGATTTATTGCTCGTGGTAGGGGCCTTTTGACTTACTTACTTTGAATTGTCTCGTGATGCATTACATGCCTTGTATGACCTTGATTGGGCCCGATGTTATTCTTTTAGTCATGGAGCCCTTGAGTGGCCTTGATTATGCATTGTATTTTATGACCTTACTTATCATGCTCTTGAGTTACTCGTCATTTGCATCCATTTTGTAGAATGATAGTGGATATGAAATCCATGGCATAGGCGTAATTGTGGCATGGTAAGGTAATGATGTTTGATATAAAAACCATGACGAGGTGTGATTTTGGCATGGTAAGGTAAGGACATTTGATATTAAAAAACATGGTTGAGGTGTGATTCCATTGTGTAAAGGTACTGACTTGAATATCGAAACCATGGCTGACGTGTGATTCCGGCGTGGTAAGGTATAGAGGACAGGCTTGCATTTCACACCATTGCATTGCATTGCATTGCACATCTATGAATCATTACTGGTTGACTTCATCCTGTGTGAACATATCTATCATGGAGTACTTTTTTGTCTTATTTATGCCCTGTTGTTAAAATGATAGTATGAAACTGAGGCAAAAATATTAGTCATGTGTACTCAAAATTGATATGAAATTCCTATCGGAGATGATGAGGTTTGATGGAAAAGAATATCTAATCCTATATTGAAATTAATTGATGGACCTAGAGGAAATTGATGTTATGAGTCACTTGAGATGGTTTTGTTGCATATTATATTGGCCTATTCTTGTTAGTGTCCGTTCCATGAGTTTACCTTTTGGTTGTGTTGGATGTACCCTTCCTACTGTGACCAAGCTTATGGGATGAAGACTAA
>JBDJHY010521460.1:0-15897 GCA_039654485.1 Withania somnifera
TTAGTACAAGTTATATAGCTTATAGCCAGCTAAATCTGCTTATGATAAAAAACCTACCCTTAGGGACAACTTTACTCCCCTCCTACTCATGGACAAGTCTATCAGAAAGCTGGAAAGGGACATATCTATTTCCTACAGTCAACAATAACATGACATAAATGGATCCAATCCATGCCTAAAATGGATAAAAGTTTACCATATCTAACTCATGCAGATCACCAGGAACAACCATCCCCAAAACAGAATTGGGACAACTACGGTAGACTCTATTAGCTAGAATAGGATAACTAACAACTGTAAACTATTAGCTAGAATAGGATAGCCAACAAGTGTACAAATAGTAAATGAATCAGATAAAACATCAGGATCTACACCAAACTGTCAAGGAACATACGAGGATACAAGAGAAAGAGTAGCTCTAGGGTCTAACAATGCATATACATCCACCTCAAAACATCTCAACATCTCTGTCACTACATCGGTTGAAGTAGTAGAACCCTACTGAGACTAGTATGCTACTGGAGCTGCTGGGGAAATAGTATGTCTGCTGGTACCACCTCGATGAACCGTGGGACAATTTCTCTATCTATGACATGGCATCCCACATCAATAACAATTATTTGAAGTACAATTACAGCAGTTGTTTCCTAGATGGACACATCCAAAATAAATATTCTTCCCGGCTTTACATTAACCCCAATGGTTCTTTCCACACTTCCCACATGTCGAAGCACTACCCTGTTGAATGGAATGAGCTGACTTATTCTTCTGATTCTTAGAAAGTTTAACTGGTGAAAGAGATGGTCTTATAAAACTATCTTGCTGCTGTCTAAAACCATCAAACTTAGGCTTACTAGTTCCAAAATGACTAGTCTTATCACTCTTACTCTAGTGACTCTCTATACTTAGCCTTATTCTTCACTATCTGCTCAAGATGCACCATAAGTTTGCCAATATCCATATCAGTACTCCAGCTGCTATCCTTGCCTAGATTAAATGAGGGAAAGACCAGACACAAATATATCCATTCTGGTATGTATGTCAACAATTATCTCGAGAGAATACCTCGATAACTTAGTGAATTTCATACTATACTTAGTCACAGACACAATGCCCTGCTCCAAACTCAGAAACTATCTCACCTTGTCCTGCATCTTATCTCTAGGAAACAATTGACCTATTATGCAGTCTCAAACACATCCCAAGATGGTAGAACAGCTCCTACTCTCCTATTTTTCCTCCACAATCACACCAAGACCTGGAAACATCCTTTAGCTAATAAATTACTGAGTTAACTCTATCAACATCAAGAACTCTTATCATATTAAAAATCCTATGAACCTCTTCAATAAGGTATCTGGATCATCCATAGTCCTCGAACTAAAAAAATCTGAAGGACTCATCAGGAACTCCCTCACCATCACAAATCCAGCATCAAGAGCAATTGGCTGAACCATGGGAACCTGAAATGCTGCTTAACATATTCCCTCACTGTTTGACCCATTAGATGCATCATGTTGCGTAATTCTACAGTGGTAATGTCTGTTGGTAGCTGTTGTAGCTTTGTAGAAGGTGGAGAATGGTTCTGCTGGTTTTGATTCCCAGCCTGGCAAGTTGATCATCGTGGAGGCATGATCTGAAATACATAAAGCACGAGTCATAAAGAGGAAGTATCTTGGAGTTAAACTCTAAATCATGAAATAAATGTAAAAATGGGGAAATATTTCTTGTATGATCAATAGCCTGTCAATTATAAGTATGTAGTAGTTCATACCCGTAACTAAGACTCTACATAACGCTAGCTTTTAGACTTAACCTACGACTCTATGAACCTAGTTCTCTGATACCAAGCTTGTCACGCCCTGAGCTCACTCCCTGGGAAGTACTGGTATCTTTAGCCACTAAGTTTCCTTGAATGCTCCAAAAAACCACTTGGATCATGCATATCTCTGCTCACATCACTCAGCGAAAGAAATACCAATAATAATACAAGTGTAATGGGCTCCTCATGATAATCAATAAGTAGTCTTAATAAAAAAGTAGATAAACTCAAGTCTTAAAAGCATACATTTTAGTTTGAAAGCCTCGATAATAATGGAATGATAGTATAAAAGTTCACTAGCTAGCCTCTAAAAATAAAATAATAAATAAATAAAGCTAATGTCCAAGCTCTATATAACTAAAATAAAATAACTCCATAGCTTGCCCTCGGATCAATTGAGGACCCACCAATCTTCTAATCTTCGAGGAATGCATGTAATGTCAACCTCAAACATCCATGTTGGCAAATCTGCATGGGGGTTAACACATACAGCAAGAGTAGAACCAACACACAAACCTTGTACTGAGTACGTGAGCAGGTATAAAACAGGATATACTATATATTGATAAGTACTATGTAATACATGAACGATAAATCTCAACTTCAGCTCTATCTCTACTAAGCAGTTTAACAATTTATAGTAAAATTATTAAAAAGCTCATATCTCAAGTAAACTTAGCTAAAACAACTTAACTCATAAGTTTTTAACAAAAGATAATGACATAGATAAAAACAAGCTTTCACCTTCTTTCTTTCAAAACTATCACTTTTTTATCTCTTCAAACTATCAAACTTTACAACTCTGTGGGAGTTTTTATAACCGACATACCCAACCATAAAGAATGAAGGTTACATCTAACCCCATGTAGAAGGGCCTCATACCTTGCCAAAGGGTATAAGCACTAAAACTACTCTAGCCGATCCAACTAAACTACTAGGTACAACTTAGCGATACCAAAATCGATATAAATATCATCCCTATGTTAGGATATGCAGGTTTGGCTATTGGGACCTTTAGTTGCCCAGCCTCGGTGCTAATACTCCCATAAATAATATCACTTCTGTTCATTCTCAACTTTTAGCTTCAACTATTACATTACTAGTGTATTTCCCATTCATTGAAAACTACTAATCAAGCTATCACATCTATTAATTACCGCTGATCGGGTAAACTTGGTCAATTATGACTTTTCATTAATCTTCTACTGTTCAACTTATCAATTTAAGCATGAATATTAATACTTTCCTTCAATTGGGCCTAATCTGCCAAAAGTATTTAATATTAATTAGGCTTCATTACTTGTCTTTAACTAGTCTTAATTACCCAAAATAGTCAATTTTACATGGTACAACTTCATACTCAAAGTCATGTAAAAAGTCAAGTAATTATGTCACTACACCACACATATCAAGTTTTAGGAATAAACCTTGAAAACAATCATCAATTCTTACTTCAAAGATTCTTTATTTCTTTTACTTCTATTATGAAAATATGCTTACTCATGGAGACATTCATCATTAAATAATCATCACAAAAACTTCATCATTCTTAATTAAAAATATCAAGTAAATTATCACTTCAAGGAATTATAGTCTATAGAATTAAACAAGAACCTAACATTCTTCTATATCTTCAAAACCTTATTTTGAAAAGGGTTTGTGGGAAAATGGATTAAATGAGTCCTTGTTGAAATCCCACGTACCTTATTAGAAGAAATATGATGGAGAAAAATCAACCACCAAGATGCTACAATGAAGTCTCTATGAAAAACCCTATTCCTTATCTCTTTGGAGAAGTTGGAGGGTAACCCTTGCTTTGATCAATTAGCCAAAAGATGAATGGATTTAGGGATTAGGGTATTTATAATGTTATGTTTAGAAGCCAAAACTTCATGAATTTAGATCTGAGAAAGATGGGAAATTATAGAACTACCCTTAGTTAATGGAATAGGAAAACTGGCCATAGGGACCTATGAGTCCTTCCTATAACTCGTAAGAGGGAGTCACGACTCGTGACCCCTCTCATGGGAACCTAGGATAAAGTTTTAAGTTTTGAAAATTCTTACTGGAACCATTTCATGGGTGGACCTACAACCCGTAGGTCCATTTCATGACTTATAGATACTGCTCATGGGCCACTATGACCAATTATAAAAATTTGGCAAGATGGGGAGGTATGAGTTGACCTACGACTCGTACCCTCCTTCCATGAATCATAGGAGCAGTCGTGCCTTGAAGACAAAACTTCAAGTTTTATTCCCCTTTTCGACAAGTCAGGGTTTGTCTGGTAGACCCCTTCTACGAGTTGTGACTTGACTCGTGGCTACATGGGAGAAAAATTTTAGTTTTATAAGCACAAATATAGTGTTTGTAGAATGATCCTATTATGGGAATTTGTAGTAAGTAAGATAGACCCTAATCATTGAGTACCAAATAAGTCTCTATTACCCAGCCAGGGTACTCTGATCTTAAATAAGCTAACGGTCGTGGGGCAATAGTCTAGAACAGTCTAGAGAGGAGGGTAACCATTCCATGTTCGGGGTGTCACCGTAGGAACCCAACCATATCAAAAAACCAATAATACAACCCAAGAACCAGACAAATAATGAATGCCAAAACCATCATCTAGATCAACCACTTAAAAAGATATATCTCTCATAAGGAATCACATGAACGATAGCTAGCCAACCAAGACATGAAAAAGGATTAAAAATGCATATACAACAACCAAGATTCATCATATTTAGCCGGTAAAATGTGATACAACCTAGATGCAACAAAAGAAAAAACATAATAATGAATCATAGACAAGAAACAGGGCAAAAACTCTAAAACACAAAAACAACTTGTGATATAACATAAAATAACACTGCTCAATCTAGCATATAGAAGGCTAATAGAGAAATACCCAAAGTGCAATCAAAACTCAATAAGGACTCACTTGAAATACCTTGGGGGTCATCCCTAGTACCCTGCACATCATCACTGACTGAAGGAAAAGAAGCATCTATAAGAATATACTGACTAGCTTGATTGAAACATCCATAATTGAGGCACTCAGTAGCCCATGAATCAACCCCTTGGTAAAAAAACACGTAACACTGCGATCGATACCTCTACTAAGGTGGGGCTAAAACTATTGCTTTCTAAATACCCCTACGTCGAGGGCAATCCCTGGCATAGTGCCCCTAAACCTCACACTAATAGAAACTCTTCAAGGAAATGATCCTGGTTCAGCTGTTAGATACCCTTCTATGGCCCCCACGACCCTGAGAACCCAAATATGAACTAGATAAATTTTACCTATATCTTGGCTACTCTAGATCAGCAACCTCTAGAACTTCTAAGAGTCCCTCACAAAGCTTCCATCCTACTCATAAACCATTGTCTTTACACTGTCCTACCTTAGACCCATGCCAAAGTAAGTCACAAAATTGATCACCTTTTTCCAAGTCTTCCCTGACACCCTGACTTAACTCTGCAAGCTCATCCAGTAGCCACTTATTCAAATTCAACCAAATAAACCTTGGCCATAAATCCCTTGAAAATTAAATCTAGAAGTCTTTCATGCTTCCACTACTCTTCCAAGATCATAGAGGGCCCGTCTACTACTAGCTAAGATACAACTAGCACCAACAATACTTGAACTGGAGAACTTATGGGTTAGCTAAACTGGTGGAGCCTAGGTACACTATGCATCTCCTTGTCTAATGCATGGGCCTCACCTGAGGACTATCTACCCACCATAGCCGATAACTATAGTAACACACTCTGGACATTAGGAGATTACACTTCTATAGGACAATACTTGGACCATTAGTCATGGAAGAGGTAGGTACACTGACATATTCTGAAACTATGACTTTTTGACATGCATTAACACACCTTCGGACTCAACCTTCGGGTTGGCCATTGATGCAACCTTCACTGCTGATGTAGGGACATTGTTTCCACCTGTTGGAAACCTCAGATAAATCATCAATAACAGAGTGAAGTCAATCAAGATCCACAGAGACCAATAACAACAATCTGCATGAAAATGACTAGATAAGAGAGTGTTTACTAAAAGTGCTATGTATCCTCTGAAAGATAGGGAAATAAAATCTACATACCGATCCATAGGACTCTACTAGACACCTGTCTCCATTCTAAGGATGTTAGTGAACCTAACCTCTTATACCACTTTGTCACAACTTACAACTCCAGTCATTATAGCACCTGAAAATTCCACCTATAGGCAAACCTATCCCTTATCCCGGAGCGACACACAATTGGCTATAGCTCAGAACACAACAATAAGAAGAAAAAAGAAAGGAATAAGAATAAAGTTATATACAATAATGAAAAACCATTCTTGGAACACAAAGGCTACCCACTCTGGTACCCTATAATAAATCAGTAAAGAATAAAAGGGTGTATAGCCTACTATCTAGAGCTGCAGAATAATTCAAAGTCAAGAGAAATCACCATAGTGCAACATGTCATCTGCTAGTAGAAATAGAGAAAGACGCAGAACATGAATAGCTAAAGAGTACCTTTGATGAATTAACCTCCAAGCCTGTAAATAAGATAGACCACAATTGACGACTTCCTAGTAGGTACCTGTTACCCAGACGGTATAAGCCGAGCATGAATAAGGTAACAATCATGGAATAATAGTCCAAACTCACATAAAGAGAAAGGTAACCAATCCATGCTTGGGGTATCATGATAAGAAGAGAATCATATAAATAAACAAAAATACAAGACAAGAACTATCCTAACCATGAATGACAAAACCGTTATCAAGATCCACCACTTAAAAGAAGATCTCTCTTACAATGAACCACCTGAATGATAGTCAGCCAACTAGGGCATGAAACAAGGTTAAAACTGCATATACAACAACCAAGATACAATAAATTTAACCAGTAATAAGAGATACAACCTAGATGTGATGGAGGGAACAAAAAAATAATGAATCACAGGCAAGACATAGGGCCTAAACCATAACATAAAACAATAATTTTATATATCATAAAATAACACTGCTAAATCTATCATATGCATGACAAATAGAGAAACACCAAAAGTTTAACGAGAACTTAACAAGAACTCACTTGGAATACCAGTGGGTTACCCTAGTGTTATATGCATCATCATTGATCAAAGGATGAGAAGTCTTTGTAAGAATCTTCTAACCAACCTGATTGAAACATTTACAATAAAGGCACCCCCGGTAAAAATAATCAACACCTCCATAGGGAAACAATGCCCAGTTGGACTGATACCTTATCTAACTATCCGTTGAGAAAAGGCTAAAATTGCTACTGCCTGAATATCTCTACACCAAGGGAAATCCCTGTGATAGCACCCCAAACCCTTACACTTATAGTAACCCTTGAAAGCATTCATCCTGGTGTACCCGATACCCGAGCCAAGAGTCTTACTAGACCAAAATGCACATTTCAAAGCTAAAGGAACTATCACACCTCTATAAGGAAACAATGCCCAGTTGGACTGATACCCTATCTAACTATCCGTTAAGAAAAGGCTAAAATTGCTACTGCCTGAATATCTCTACACCGAGGGAAATCCCTGTGATAGCTCCCCAGACCCTTACACTCATAGTAACCCTTGAAAGCATTCATCCTGTTGTACCTGATACCCGAACCAAGAGTCCTACTAGACCAAAATGCATATTTCGGAGCTAAAGGAACTATCAAAATTTAATTTCAAGCATGTTTGCTAAGAAATCACTCTCAAGTTCCACTATTCTAAATTTAAAACTTCAAAGCAGGAAAATTGAGATAAAATATCATAAAACCACCAGGTAACTGAACTACTAGTCTCAGCAAGTCATAAATGACTTGGGAAGCTACAGGAAAGCTCTAAATTTAGGAAATGCATAACGACTCAATTATGGCCCGAGAGGCTCATTAACATCCACCACTAAAAAGGAATATCATATGTGAATCTCAAGGCATAAGAATACTTGAAGGATAGAATAGGCAAGGGAGTATTGGGTTTACATATACCTCCTTATTTATCAGGTAGCCTACTTGACCAAATGACGCATCCAGTGAACCTTTTCCACTGGAGTCCCTCTGGACCCCGTCTACTCAACATCTCCATAAACTACTACCAACTGCTCCACTTCCATCGAACCCACAACCAATTGAACTAAAAAACCATAGGATCATGAAAGATAAGTCTAGGTATAGCATCGCAAAGCCACACAAGAGGAACCAACTAAAGTCTAGGAGCTCTGTTGGAAATTCTGACTAACTAAGTGGCATTACCACAACCTGAAGGATCCCAAGGACTTTATTACTAACTGGGTATCCATAATTATTGACAGTAGCAACAACCACCAGCAATCCTTGCCATGACTATGATTGAAATTCGAGACTATAAATGACAATTTCACCTCATGCACCGAAACCAAACCATATAGGAAAAACTAAGCTGGGAACCCTTCTAAGCAGAAAACACATGAGCTTACAAAAATCAAACACCCTGTTGAACTCTACCAAAATAGTCATACTACCACCACCCTCTAAAATATAACTACAACTTATAATTATAATAACATCCCCTTGAAGTCAAGTAAAGAATACCATGCTAACTTGCTTCCTGGAGATCAGGTGTGTAAGGTCAACGACCATTGCAGAACTGAAATAAAGACCAAAATCCAACCACTCACACAACCCAAAGAAGAACTATCCTCTAAAATGTTTCCTAAGAGCGCAACTCCAAAAAATGTGAAATCATCACTAAATGTCAAGAGAATCCTTGACTCCTTTACTTAACAAATGCAACAACAAAACTTAAACTACCTATCTATACCAAGCCCATCACTAAAACACAACATCTCCTATAGTCATACAAACCAACCACTAGAACCCAATACAACACCACTATATCATCTATACCATAATACCAATACATTACTTCATGATATAAGAATAAAAGCAAACTGAAAAGTCCAAGCTCAAAATCGATGCCACATACCAGCAAGAATAAAACAAAAAACTGGACTGCTATGAAGACTAAGGTCTGCATGGGATGCATTAAAGTGAATTAAAACCACGAGAAAATCCTACCCTTAAGGAAAGCATTTTCTGAGGCACCATGCACCCGATCAACCACTAAAAGAAATAGAACCACTTACCAGGGTAGCTATACATCCATGAGAAAGAGTAAAAATATTTCCCAAAATAGCAATGCCGAGAAATACCAGAAAAACAAATGCAATAAGTAAATTTAATCTAACATGAGCAGGCAGGAAACAATTCACTTAAAAATAGTTAAAAGAAGAAAGGGATATGAGCATAGGGGAATGGGTAATCTTGGAATGCAAGGGTTACCCACACTGGTACCCAAGTATAAATTAATAAAGAATAAAAATACATATATATAAAAAGCCAGAGTTCAAGAATAATCCAAATTAGATAGAAATCACCATAGAGAAACATGGCATATGATAGCAAAAACAGAGAAAGATGCAAAACACGAATAGCCAAAGAGTACCTCCAAAGAACCAACCCAATAAGCGAGTGCCGAATAGGTCTCTATCACCCAACTAGGGCATGTTAGGTACAGATAAGGTAACGATTATGAAAAAATAATCTAGAAATTCATAGAGAGGAGGTAACCATTCCATGCCTGGGGTATCACCATAGGAAGCCAACCATATCAAAAAACCAATGATACAACCAAAGAACCATCCTAACCATAAATGCCAAAATTGTCATCAATATCAACCATTTAAAAAAAGATAACTCTCACATGGAACTGCATGAATGATAGTTAGCCAATTAAGGCATGAAACAAGGTTAAAAGTGTATATATAATAGCCAAGATTCATTTGATTTAGCTAGTAATAAGAGATAAAACTTAGATGCAATAGAGGCAACTACACAATGATGAATCATAGGCATGACACATATCCAAAATTATAAAACACAAAACAACTCATGATATAGCATAAAATAACACCTCTCAATCTACAATATATAAGGCTAATAAATAAAATACCAAAAGTGCAACTAGAACTCAACAAGGACTCACTTGGAATATCCTGGGGATCACCCTTAGTACCCTACACATCATTACTGACTGGAGGACGAAAAACCTCTAGAAGAATCTGCAAAACAACTTGATTGAAACATCTATAATTGAGGCACTCCCTGACCCATGAATCAACCCCTTCGCAAGAAAAATATGCCCTATTATGACTAATACCCTCTCTAACTCTATCCACTAAAGTATGGTTGAAGCTGCTACTTTTTGAATACCCCTACACCGAGGGAAATCCCTAGTATAGTGCCCAAGAACCTTACAATCATAGAAACCCTTCAAAGCAATTATCCTGGTTTGGATGTTCGATGCCCCACTATGCACACCAGAACCCTGAGAACCCAAATATGAATTTAGATAAATTTGACCTGTATCCTGTATGCTCTACCCAATTTTCTCTAGATCAGCAACCTTTGGAACTTCTAAAAATCCCTCAAAAAATTTTAATCCCACTAATACACCATCGATGTTATATAGTCCAAACTTAGATAAGATAAAACTAACTCAAAAAATTAATCGCCTTATTCCAAGTTTTCCCCAACACCCTGACTCAACTCTACGATCTCATCCTATATCTGCTTCTTCAAATTCTACAAAATAAACCTTGGTCATAAAACCCTTGAAAATTAAATCTAAAAGTCTATCAATATCCCACTACTCTTCCAGGGTCATAGAGGGCCTAGATACTATTGGATGAGCTATCGCTGACACCAATAATACTTGAACTAGAGAACTAATGGGTTGGATAAACTGGTGGAGCCTAAGCATGCTATTCCTTTTTCTAGATGATGATGGGCCTCACCTGAGGACTATCCACCCACCATAGCCGATAATGATAAAAAGACACTCTGTACATTAGGAGAAGATACTGCTACATGAAAATTCTTGGAACATATATATGAAAGAGGTAGGTACAAAAAAATTAGATAAAACTTTTACTATTTAACACACATTATAACATCCTCAGCTTCGACCTCAAGGTTGGCCTTTACTGCAACCCTCATTGCTGAGGTATGAACATCGTTTCTATTTGCTAATGACCTCGCATGAATCTTCAATGAAGGAGTGAAGTCAATAAATATCCCCTATAATAACAACACGCATGAAAAAAATAAAAGAAGTAAGTGTTTCCTAAAAGCATCGTGTAGCCTTCCCAAGATAGAGTATGAGTATCTATATACCAATCACGAGACTTCCTTGTAGTGACCCGCATTATAGTTTTTTTGATTCTATGCTTTTACATGTTTAGAGACTTTTGTTAGCTACCTAAAGTCATTTATGACTTTCTGTGACTTGTAGTTCAATTCTCTGGTAGTTCTGTTGCAAGTTATAACAGTTTCCCTATTTTAAAGGCTTAACCTTAAAATAATGTAACTTAAGAGTGAATTCTTATAAATCAGGCTAGGAATCATACTCTGACAGCTTTGATGGCTTCAGAATATCAAATTTGGTCTAGTTGGATCATTGGTTTTAGTTTTGGGGGTTTTTTGTTTGGTTTTTGAAATCCAGTTCATTTAGAGGTGAAAATTTGATTGGAGTTAACCTATGGTGATCAAAGTGTCAAATCAGAGTTATAATCTTCCATCCTCTTGGATGTTAATTTTTGTCATGTAGGGTTATTGGTATGCTTCTTTGGGTGTCCAAAAATATTTTGGATGTCTGTGTGGGTTTGAGTTATTTTTGATGTTTTTGGTTCTGGTTGGTTCCAAGGGTATTTATTCTAATGACCTTGGTTGGACACTTTGATAATTCCATTAGATTCGTTATCATACCTGGTTTTCTAAATTTGGGCTTGGAATGCATTTTCTAGGCCCCTTGGAGTTGTTGATAATAACTATTGGGAAGTTGAAGGCATAGACCGCCCAGAAGGACTTATGGTCATACTTATCGGGTCTCACCTACTAGGTTTTCCTTACATTCGCTGCCTTGAGGTACATGGTTCACTCCTTTGATCCTTATACCACCATGCAGAGATTACGCCTACAACTTCGTGTTGCCCCTACGGGCTTTTTGTCTGCTCTGGTGATGCCAGGCCTGGAGCATTGGGTTTACTCTACCATTTTAGTTTCCACTGCAAGGTCTCTCCTGTGGCGATGTGTCCAACTTTATATATATGCTTTCTTCTTCTTGTTCTCTTCTTCCGATTTTAATGTCCTCTATTGTTGAATTGTGTAAGCTAAGTGATCTTATTTTCTTGAGAACTTGTGATAGCAACTGGTAGAGCGTAGGTGATCATCTATTATGATTTTGTCCAGGTAATTCTCTTGAATTCGAGCCTCACTTTCCTTGTTAAAAAAATTATATTTCCATATACTTTGTGTGGTTATATCTTCTTCATACCTTATTATTTGGAGCTTAATTTTGTACCACGCTTTCCCTGGAATTGTTTCTATACATTGGTGAAGTTTGATATGTTTTCCAGTCTACGAGGCATACAAGTCCACATTTTGAATAGATTTCTGATCCAAGTTGAATCTAGAAATAGATGGGTTATTTTTTATTGAGCCATGTATTATTGTTTTGATAATTTCAATCTATTTTCGGATTTTACGGAGGTTTGGCTATTTTTTCATATTTTTTGAGTATTTTCACTGGTGCCTAGGTAGGATAGGCTTACTTTGACTTCTATACTGGGGCTTATATCATGTAATTAACGTGATAAGTCAGTTTATAGGTTGAGTTGCTAGGGTGGTTTTCTTCTCACTATCTCTTTCTTTATTATAGGTTTTACTACTTTGTTGCGACCCTGTATTGGATATAGGAGTCCCTGTTCTAGAACATTCCCGTTTTGCTTGTTGCGAGTATGCTATGGACCTTTAGAGGTGGGGTGGGTTATTTTGAGTACCTAGAATGTGGTGTGATCTTACCTGGTAGGTTATGGTTGATCCTAGTTTACTGTAGACCTATTTAGTACATTTTTGCATTTTTAGACTCTTGATTGAGGTTTTGTGGGTATGGGTGCGACAACTACTTTGGATACATGATATCTACTTTATTAACAAATAATGGAGGATTTTTCTAGCTAAGTTGGAAAGAGTTTTTCCTATATCTATATGTACACGAAATCCATGACCACATGTTAGTACGTAGTTATTTTCAAAAATAAATTGGATAGGATTTTTACTTTACTGCTGCATTGGGGAGCGGTATCGGTGCAAATAATCTTAGGGGATTAGTCCCAATGTAGATTTTGAGGTGTAGGTATCTGGCACTAGCTAACTTTTGTTTATGATATGCGAGTCTTTGATGTGAGCCAACTCTTAGTTATTGAAGTGAAATCTTTGGTGCAACTTCCATGTGAAGGGTTTGGCAATGCGATTTCCTTGATCAAACATTCATGTTTTTGTGTTCTATTTTTCCCATCCCCCTATATTCATCCTATCGCGCTATTTGTACTCTTCGGGCTTAACGGGGTAATCACGGTGAGTTTCTTATTTTTCTTGGTTGTGCCTACAATGAGGTAGAGCGTTAGGTAGGTTTTTTATATTTTAATTTATTGTTTGTACCTAGTGGTTGGGTGGGGTACTTTTTGGGTTATATTTTTATTTTACTTACTTAATAGCCTCATTTTTGTTATTTATCCTTGAAATTTATTATAAGGGCACACTACAGTGCTGAGCTGGAGGCCAGGTATGTTTTCTATCATTTTATATATCTAGCTACTAGGTGGTTGGAGTATGATGAGATTGTAGTACATAGATTACTTGCTTTAGGAGTGCTACCCTTCTTATAGTAACTTAACTGTTTATACATGTTCCTTGCTAGTGGTAGTGCTTACTATTCCTTCATATATACTAATTTACTTTGTTGTGATGGACTATTTGTGCTTTCCCTCCCTATTGATTTATTTATACTTTATTTACGCTTGGTCGGCCTATGATGCCTAGTGGGTACTTGTGTTTGGTACTCATACTACACTTCTTCACTGTTTTTATGGTGTATATACTGGTATGGGTCAACGGAGGCAACATGATCATGCTGACTAGATAGAATACACTTAGAGACTACGATGAGGTTCTGGTGTACAAGCTGATCGTGTCTTTTTCTAGTTGCTATCTACTCTATTTTGTTTCTAGCAGTCTATGTCCTTATTTGTATTATTAGGAGCTTGTATATGTTGTATATTCTTTTTTTGATACTTCAAAGTTATAGCTCCATATGCCATTGACACCAGGTTCTAGGCTAGGATTATGTTATATATATACTGTTGGTGCTCTTATTTACTGTTCCTTGCTTATGGTTGTGGCTAGATTAGTTATGGCACATTGCTTGTCGTGCTGAGCTATAGGGATAGGCTTGCCTACAAGTGGGTTGGAGGTGCCATCATGAACATATTTTGGGTTGTGACAGAGTGTACTGGAGCCCAGGTTCACTAGACTCTTTGGCATTGGAGCTAGTACCCCGTAAAGTCCTGTGGATTGGTATGTAAACTCTCATATCCAATCTTCATGGGGCTATAGGGTACTTTGGGAAAGCTTTTTTATCTTGGTTCTTATCGAGCGTTGACATTCATATCACTTCTAGAAAGACTTAGTTTGGCTTCACTCTTTAATAGATGGTACATACCCGAGCTTTGTCTGTGGATATATACCTCCCCCACTAGATCAAGAGGCCCCACCTGGGGTTAGAAGGGGGTTTCACAGGTTGTATTTTTGTAAGCACTCTCCCAGCTTTGACTTATCCAGCTAAAGAATCTATAGGTCCACCACTGTTTGCACAAACTGTTCCTGTACCTCCTACCCATTTCACACAACCTCCTTCATCTTCTATTATTTATATGATAGATATTACATATTTTTTTGGAGAATAAATGGATACTATTCATATTTCATCCCAGGGAGAAACATAGGTTGTCCCACCTCCCTAGTACCTACAACCCCAACAACACTGCCTAACCTACCATGGAACCAATTAAGACTACACCTGTATCTACCTCAACACAAAATTTTGCTACTCCAGCATCTGAGTAAGGAAGATGTTGGATAATTTATTTTGAATAGCCCCATCCAGATTCACAAGAGCATCAAGGCAGGACCAAAATGGGTTCATCAAAGCCTGTGAGAAAAGGTTGAGAACCTCAGATTTATTAGAGACATATGGGGTTGATTTCACATTTTATCTGCTTGAGAGATCCTCTATTCAATGGTGGAGACTACACAAATATTGTGGTCCACATGGTTCACCCCTATTGACTTATGGGAAAGTTTACTAAGGCCTTTCTGGAAAAGTACATTCCTAAAAATGCATGAGAGTTCCTACGGGCTTAGTTCGCGAACTTGCAGCAGGGTTCTATGTAAGTGACTAAGTATGGGGCCTAGTATATTAAGGTATACAGACATACTGGGGAGGTTTCACCTACTAAGAGGAAACAAATTTTCCACTTTTCTTATGGTTTGAGATTAGATATGTGCAGAGTAGTGAAGTTTTTCTTAGTTCTGAAGAATCATTTTTTGGATGTAGCTGATCATAATTGTAGGATATTGCATTTGACTCATGAGGTCCAAGGGGGAAGTGATAAGAGGCAGTATGACCAGGGCATCTATTTAGGTACTCAGTCAATGGGTAGGCATCATAGCAGTAGTAGGGGCCACCAACAGAGTCATCACCATGGCTAACTTAGCTGATAGTACTAAGCTTCACTCCAGACCTCAGATATCAGGTAGATTAGTTAGCCTACCAGGGGACCAACTTCAAGTTCTCGTGGGAAGAGTGAGGGTCTTAGTAGCTGAGCCAGAGATAGAAGGGGTTGTTATGAGTGTGTTGAGGTTTGGCACTATACTATAGATTGTCCTTAGACTGCAATAAACCAACACACTGAGGGTTGTTTTGATTTTGGTGAGAGGGTCCACTATGCTTGGGATTGACCTCAACTTAGGGAAACACAAAAAACAACCTTACTTACAAATCCATTACAGACGGTACCACTGTCTAAAGGTGGATATTTAGTAGCTTAAGGAGCTAAGGGTAGAGGTGAGGGAGGTGGAGCAAGGGGTAGAGGGTTTGAGAATTAGGGA
>JBDJHY010521568.1:0-17034 GCA_039654485.1 Withania somnifera
TTGTTTTATTCCTTCAATTATATACCAAGTTGCTCTATATTATACATCGTAGTAACATTTTCTTCTTCAAAATTCAATGTACAATTCCATAAAATTGAACCATTAGCCCCTTTAATACTCAATCTTCTCCGGGCTGTTCAAGGGTCTTCGCTTACTTGAATTGTGATAAAATTTGGAGCATGGGTTCCTAGATGTTGGGAACTCCATGGCAATGTTTATTTTTAGTTTCAATGTGTAGGCGACAGACCCATTTTAGGCCAAATTTTAGGGCTAGTTCGTAACTTAGCATAATTTATACCGTTAGAATCACATTAATACATGGATAGGATTTCAAAAGTTTCAAAGAAATTAGATTTTGTTTGATATCAGTTAGAGTAGCATTTTCAAGTTGGCAGTATGGGTTGGGTATTTAGGAGGTTATAGTAACATTTTACCGTTCTTTTTTTGTTTTCCCATTTGATATCTATTTCAGCATCCAAAACTATATGGTGCCCGTGACTTAGGATTTGCCTAGTGATACATGTTCGGGCATAGATAGTTGTCATTTCATGTATAAATACTTTCTGATATGATGTGCATACATTATATGAGAGGTTGGGCTTTTGACTCTGTTGAGAGTGATTAGGGATGAAACAATATCACCACATGATTATTATGCCATGGAGGATACACATTGATTTTAGTAACAATGACGAAAAATGATACAAATTAAAAAATTAGAATTTTTCTAATAATAATATAAGCAAATGACCTTTTAACTGTTTTAGATTCCGTGTTGTATTGACCATCGGGTACCACTATTTCTACTTATTTTAGCCCAGGATTTTTACCCTTAAACTGAGAAATATCATTTGAGTAATTAATGTTGGGACTTAACACTTACTCCATTCGACAGTGATTACAACCGTTGGAACTTGAGTCCATCGTTGTACGCCAGTGAGTACAACTTTTTAGACACTTATCACACTTATTGGTTATAGAGACTTTGATGATACCTGTTCTATTGAGGTTATTGGTGATACTATTACATTGAGGTGTTAGACACCATGACTTGACGAGCACGGTTTAATGATATTATTATTAGAGGCTTTGGATGCCAGACTACGAGACCATTGAGGCTCTATGATTTGGGATGTGAGATTATAATGACATTAGAGATTGTACGAGGTGCCTTACCTCCATGGACCTTTCCTCCAGACTACGGAGACAAGGAGGGTGTATAGGACGGAGTAGAGATACACCAGGTACACTTATGATAGCCTTCCATTGATTCTGCGTACTAGACCTACAGGTACCTTTAGTGTACCCTTGGTATTATGTGGATGCCTATAGGTGAGAGTGTTTTTTGCATAAGCTGCACTTCTTTCTGGGGGA
Source organism: Withania somnifera (assembly GCA_039654485.1). Classification (NCBI taxonomy): domain Eukaryota; kingdom Viridiplantae; phylum Streptophyta; class Magnoliopsida; order Solanales; family Solanaceae; genus Withania; species Withania somnifera. The sequence continues at coordinate 1,375 of JBDJHY010521568.1, forward strand.
GTTGACATCGTTTATCTGCATTACTATAGTAATGTTACTATTGCTTAGTTGTTCTCATTGGTTACTTGATGTTTCGTGTTATGTGAGATATTGTGCGTTATATTATTGTTCATTCATTCATCCCTTACTTGAGGTTACTGGTATACCGTCCATGTTCTCTTCATGTCTTCTTTTGACTCTTGATTAATTATTGTTATTATACACATATGCTGCAGCAAGGATTTCGGGTACGTCACCCTTCATTGTCTGAAATCCTGTTATGTGATTAGCTAGAGATATATGTTCTACTTGTTACTTGATTCCTATTTGAGTAGGTAGCTTCCATGATGTACTATTTTTTGCTATGACCATATTTGTTGTCTTTCATTATTTAATATTTTTATTATGGTTATGTTTATGGTTATGTCAAACCATCCAATTAGAGATCTATATCTCCTCCTACATAAATACTTAAATGGGTTAATTTGGATACTAGAGTGATAGTTGTTTTTGTATGAAAACTTAATCAAAGAAAACTGATCAACCCACCTGCCCTTGAAATCAATTGCATATGCCCTCAGCATATCCTCCAATGTCTGAATGGTCCTCTCAGCTTAGCATCTGTTTGCAGATGAAATGTTGCACTGAGATAAACCTAGGTACCAACAACCCTTTAAAATGTTCTCTGAAACTTCTATGTAAACTATGAACTTGATCTAAAATAATAGACAAACGAACTCCATGCATCTTAACAATCTGCTGAAGGTAAATCCTCCCATACGACTTTTCTAAATAATTGCTGGGAATAAGAAGGAAGTGGCTAACTTAGTCATTCAGTCTACTATTACCCTTATAGAATCCTAGTTTGGGGATAATGGAAAACTGGTGACAAAGTCCATATTAAGGAATTCCACTTCCATTTAGAGTACTAGAACTCTACAACTTTCTTTCTGGTCTCTGATGCTCTACATTCATTTGCTGATAGATAGGAAACTTAGCCAGAAACTGACCTATGTCTTTCTTCACTTCATTCCACCAATCTACTTCTCTTAAATATCTATGCATCTTTCTATCTCCAAGACAAATAGAATATCTATATTTATGAGCCTTAGATAGAATTTTCATTCTTAACCCATCAATATCTGGCACACATAGGCGTCCCTAATAACAAACGACACCATCTCCCCCTTAGGAGAAAACCTAATCTTTCTCCTTCTGAACTGTACCTTTCAGCTAAAGAAGGATTGGGTCACTTCTTTCTTTTCTTTCACCTTTAGAACTTGAGATGACTTAGAAGCATTCTACACCAACATACCCTTATCCTCAACTTCAATCAATCTCAACCCAAGGTGTGCAAGTCTTTGAACCTCTCTAGACAACTCTCTCTTGTCCTCATCAACATGTGAAAAACTACCTAAGGACAACCTGATAAGGGAATTATCCACTACATTGGTCTTTCTAGGATGATACATAACACTTATATTATAGTCTTTTAGTAATTCTAACCACCTCATCTTATGAATATTCGAATCTTTCTACTCAAACTCATACCGAAGACATTTATGATTAACAAAGATTCTAATTGAACTCCATATAAGTAGTGCTTCCAAATCTTTAAAACAAACACCACAGTTACCAAATCAATATCATGAGTGGGATAATTCTTCTTAGGAACCTTAAGCTATCTCAAAGCATACACTACCACCTTACAATGCATCATCAACACACAACTCAAACCAATCCTCTAGTGAAGTCAAAATTGGAGATGAAGTCAACCTTATTTTCAACTCCAAAAAACCCTTGTCATAAGAAGCTTCCACTCAAACTTCACTTTCTTCTAAGTCAAATGGGTCAAATGAGAGGCCATAGAAGAAAATCCTGGGACAAAACTATATATGGTAAAACCCTACTAGATCCAAAAAACTACAAATAAAGGATGGAGAGGTCAATCTAGGATAATTTTTAATAGAATCAGTCTTTTGAGAATATACTCGAATACCCTTATAAGAAATGTTATAACCTAAAAAGGCATCTGACTAAATTCAAAATGTACAGTTAGAGAATTTAGCATAAAGCTGAAACTCTCAAATAATTTGAAGAATAAATCAAATGTGGTATGCATGATCTTCCTCACTTCTGGAGTAAAATAAATATCATCAATGAAGAGAATCATAAACATATCCATGTAATACTTGAACACCTTGTTTTAGAGGTCTATGAACGATGTAGGATCATTAGCCAAACCAAGGGACCACGAACTTGAAGTGTCCATAACGGGTTTTAAAAGCAGTATTGAAATATCTATCTCTCTGACCTTAAGCTAATGATAACAAAAGGGAAGATCAATTTTCAAAAATCGGCTAGCACCTTAAATCTGATCTAAAAAGTCGTCAATCCTTGGGATAGGATATTTATTTTTGATCTTGACTTTATTCAGCTGCCTGTCATCTATACACATTTGGAGGTAACCATTTTTATTTCACATGAACAAGGTAGGGTCACCACAAGAAGAGACACCCGAAAAGATAAACCCCATGTCCAGGAGGTTTTCTAATCGATCCTTCAACTTTTCAAGCTCGACAAGTGACATCCTAAATAAAAGAAAAAAAATAGGTCGAATGCATGGAATGAGGTGTATTATAAAGTTTATCTCTCTATCATGAGGGACTTCAGGTATCTCCTTAGGAAACATATCAACAAACTCTCAGACTATAGGAATAAACTGGATATCAAGATTCTCAAGCATAGTGTATGACCCTCGAGGTTAGGTTTTCATTTTTAGCATATTTTATTATATTTCCTTTTACCATAGTTGCATTATATTGAACTAAGTCCAATATTATGGATGGTTTGGGAACATAAGGGAATTGGGCTATTTTCAAAAAATTCCTGATTTTTAAGATTAAAGTATAAAGCACTTGATTTTCATCAACATTTAGTGCTCAAAACCTCAGATCAAAAATTTGTATGTTCAAATAGCTCTGAAATGTGAAATTTGGTCTAGGAAGACCTTCACCTTTGTTTTTTACCTTGTCGTTTGATTTTAAGTTGTTTGATGGGATAAGTTAGAAGTTTAAGAGGAACAATTTCTTTTTTTTTTCTCTTTATTCAAAGTAAGCAGATCGAAAGAACGAAAAGGTATGTCTTAGTGTGCTGACTTGAGTCAACATTTGAAGAAAGGGATCAGATTTGAAATTTGATGATTTCTTTGGATTCAAGAAATGTGTTTTTGTCCAGAATGAGGTCACATTTATTTTTAGGGATCTCGGGGGCATTTTGTTCTTTTTTTAGATTTAATTTAAAATAGAACCTTGTATATTACGGAAAGGATATCTCAAAGTTATGTTTTGGTGGTTTAGTTGATTCTGGAACATCAAATTAGTGTGGTGGTAGAAATGGTTTGCTAGTACGATATTCTGTATGAGTTCCAAGGGTCCAATTTGAATAATTCTTCATTTGTGAAAAAATAACGGTTTGTTGTTGCTGGTGCTATAACCCTTCTACGCATTTGTTAGGAAGGGTTGTGATTTTGTAAAATATTAGTCTTCGTCGCATTTGTGGGCTTCCCTACATATTGGTGATGGTTTATTTTTCCATGGTCTGTGATCGCGATATATAGTCAATGATTGCAATGAGTTAAGAGGGATGGATTGGGTCTATGTTGTGGGTTGTGAATGTGATTGGTACACCATAATCATGTTTATACTGAGTTGGACTAAGCCACGAACACAACTATTTATCCATGATCAAAGTGAAACACTGTTCAGTGGCAAGTATATTTTTCAAAAGCGTTTCGTCAATTTTTCATACTTAGATAAGTTTCTTTACGTATGCAAGAACAAATACAAGAATTTCAAGAATTATCAAGTGGGTGATGATTCTAAATCCTTCCTCATTGTTTTATTCAACTTTAACATGCTTTTTACTTTAAAATTTGAAGGTTTACAAGATAAAAATAGTGGTTTAAGTATGAACTAAAAAATAGAAAATTGGGATTTTTGATTACAAAATGTATTCAATTTTTAATGAAACTTCATAACTAGATCCCCCAAATGATAGATTATGCATTTTTTGAATAACGTTCTGCTTATAACCTTTTCGACCAGGGGTGGGATTTTTAGAAAGTTTGCATTATTGCATTATGGGTATTGATTGTTGTATTTTCTTGTGCGTAATGCTTTAATAACTAGACCATAAGTATTCGTAGGTTGTGCAAAAGGAGAATGCTAAGGAGTGATTGTTTCTTTGATTTTTAAGGTAAGTTGAGGTTTCATGGTTTTTTTATAAACTATTATTATGACCGATTGTGAAATTATGTGTAAATAAGAGAAATAGATATATTGGGAGTGCCTCTATAAGTTGAATGATGAGACCCGCCTAGGTACTAGAGTCAAGCATGCTAGAACTAAAATGAGAATTACTAGATGATGTGATTCCATAGCTTATTGTGGTGAATTATCTCATTAATTTTTTCTTGAGATGCTCTGGTTTAAGCTTAAATGATAGAAAGTGATGTCCTATTTCAATGTTTGAGACTTCTATTGGTGGTACTTGATATCTTGTTAAATATGCTCGATTATGGCTTAACTGTGATTACATATTAACCTGTGATAATGCCTTGAGTAGTCTTGATTAGAATAGGTTAAAATTGTATTATGATTATTTTTAATGAGTTAATTATACTGAAATTGATTGTTATTGTTGTTGTGGATCGGGTACTGTGCTGGTAAAATATTATAGATATTATTTTAGATTTGGTACTGTTCCAATACAATATTATAAACTCTTTGGATGCACCACAAAGGTACAATGTTATATATATTATTATTGGTCAGGTTTTGCACCTGCACAATGTTATTATGGATCGTATACCACACTGGTATGATGCATGGACCTTGTAAGTCCCCCATGGTCCTAACTGTGATGTTATATTAGCAGCAGGTGTGTACGAATAGGACATACATGAATAAATATTATTTGCACATTACATTATATTTATATTGAATTATGCTTTAGATTAATTTGTCTGTTCGAGTGATAGCATGGATCTTGAGTACTTGGCGATGACTCGAGATTTATTGTTGACAACTGATATCCTGATATATGAGACTATTACTTGTATTTTGAGATTTTATTTATATAGTTGACTTGTATTGATTACTGTATGTATGGATTTATATTGTTGGCTAGGTTGTTGTAGCTAAATTGTAAGTAGGTTGTAGTTATTGGAGGTTTGTAGGTTGTAAATTTGTTAATCTTCTCTGTATATTAGGACCAATCGAGGACGTTTTTAAGTACCGTAATTATGTACTCACACTTTTTCTTCTACATTTTTTTGTAGGTACAGTGCCAGGATCATCTTGGTTTTCCATTCTTCTCCTCCTAGGAACTTTCAAGAAACTGGAGGTAGTTTCCATCCGCCAACAGTCTTTCAATGTCTCACTTATCTTTATTTTTATTGTTTGTACTTTTTGAAGACTTTGTAAGATTGTTATTTGTATAAATATACTTTAAAATCTTGAATAAAATGGATATCAAGTTTTGGTTTTAATTGTATATAAAGTTACACTTTTAACCTTTTAGACTTTTATTAAATTATTTTACTTTTGCACTATTATTCTATTTAAGTTATCGTATTTAGTTATTGTTGACCTATCAGGTTTAGAAAAGTAGGTGATCCCACGACTGATTTTTGCGTCAGTATAAGTTGGTAAGTCCTAGGTTTATAAGTCTCACTATACCCAAGCCAAGTTTAGTAAAATCTTTCAAATCAGTGAGGAGATGCCAATTACTTATCCCCGAGAGGTTGTTAAGCTTTATAGGAAACATCTTTTCATTTTTTTCTAATTTTGTGTAGAATGATTTGTTTTCCTTGTGCTGTGTCTTTGTTGCAGTATTGATAGATAGTTAGGACCAGGGCTTTATCTGAAAGAGATTAGTATCATATTCTCGAGCCTTCTGCCTGGGTAAGGGTAGGGGATGAGCCAAAGCTAGATATTGGGAGAAGGGGAGCTTCCCTAGTCAGAGGTCATGTTAGAGAAGCCTCCCTCAACCCAAGATTGAGAGAGAGGAGGAGCAGATTCCTCAAGAGTATGTGGAGCACCACTGTTACACAATATACTGCTATGAGTAATGGGTGTTTTGGAGAGGTTTTCATAGAATGGTATGCCGCATGGTTCATAGGATTAAGTTGGGTCAGAGACCCAAGAGAATTTTTTTATCCCATTAGTTCATCGTTCAGTGGGCCAACCACTAGCAGTTCAGGATCGTATGAGGTATCTGCCAGTGTTTCACGGGAAGGTGGGTCAGCCACTAATTGTACAAAGAGGTACTGACTTGCCTATACCAGGACTGATGACTGAAGGTGTAGTCTTGTTGGAGATGTTTGAAGCTAAAAATTATAGATAAGAGAGGTTTAGGAAGATGGACGTGCCTCAATATTAGGATAGGCATTCTAAGGATGTCGATGAGTTTTTTCCACATGCTACAAGTTACTTTAGAGTGACGGTTGGTTTAGGTAGATAGGGTTGATTATACTGTACTTCAGTCACGTGGTCAATCCAGATAGTGGTGGCATGTTTATGTTAATGCCATCTAGATTGGTCTCATCCCATGACTTGGGAGTTCTATTGGATTTTTATCGATAGATTTTGGCCTTATAGTGTGAGGGAAGGCATCAGGAGCTAGGGTATATATCAGTTTCAAAGTATAAGTCCAACTTCTATGATTTTTCCCGACATGCATTGGCTAAATTACCAGATGAGAATGAGTGGATCACTAGATTTATGATAGCGTTGACCTTTCCTATCTGCTCTAAAGTATTCCATGCCTCCCTAGAAGAGGGGCCTACTCTTCAGTTTGATTGAGCTTCCAATGGGTTTAATCAGTTACAAAAAGAAGAGTTTGGGGATCTCTGGGGCAAGAGGCCCCATACATCAAAAAAAATTTTTTTGATTCCTTATTTGGAGATAGGGGTTTTAGGCCATTTTACATATCTTGATAGTTCCAATTAGTTCATATCTTTATCATCCCAGAGAGGAGTTTTCATGGATCACGACCAAGGTTTACTATCTAAGGTGGCCATTTAGGTTCTCAAGATTTATCTCAACAGCTTATGGTTACCAAATCTTTTTATTCTTGTGGAGACCTACATCATTTAATATAACAATGTCCTCATCATGTACATGCGGAGACACAACAGGCCTCCCAGGCTTCACCTATTCCTATTAGACTAGTCCTCCATCCATAGGTAGAGGGGTTGCATAACTAGGTCAAGGTGAACACCACTGTTAAGGGTTTTGGTCTTAGTTAAGCTCAATCAACGAGAGGTTATACTCAGTTTTATGTATATCTGGGTTGGCCTGAGGCAGAGTCATCTGATGCACTAGTCACATGTATTGTCCCAATTTTCTATCAACTACATACATGTTATTTGATACAGGATCTACATATTTATATAATTCTACATATTTTGTTGCTTTTTATATAATGTCTTATGCTATGAACATTCTACTTCAAGTGTCTACTCCCATGCTGGATCAGGAGTACCAATCTTTTATTATTGCTTTATTAGGGTATAAGACATGGGTAGACTTGAATTTTCTAAATATGGTTGATTTCAATATTATTCTAGGCATGGATTGGCATTAACCTTATCATGTTATATTAGATTTCCATGCCTAGATTGTTTCTTTGAGTATGCCTAGTGTTCCACAATAGAGTGGAGGGGAACGAGAGGGTCGTGTCCTCGGATAATTGTATCTTTTCTTTAGGAATAAAAGTTAGTTGATAAGTAGTATCTTATTTAAATTTTATTCTACATGTTAGTGATGATTATCCTTCCTTATAGTTTATCCTGTATCTACGGAGTTTTTTGATGCGTTTCCGAGTGACCTTCCCAGTGTTCCTCTTGATAGAGATGTTGAATTTGGAATTGATTTGGAGACAGGCACTAAAATAATTTATATCTGTCCTTATCACATAGATTCATTTGAGTTGAAGAATTTAAAATATCAATTGCAGTACTTTCTTGGCAAGGGTTTTATTCTTCCTAGCATGTCCTCATGTGGTACACCTTTTTTTTTGTGAAGAAGAAGGATGTTACCATTCGTATATGCATAGATTATCGATATTTGAATAAGTTGACTATAAAGAACTTGTTTAATCAGCTTCTGGGTTCTTTAATTAAGATTGGTTTGAGATCGGGATACCACCAGTATTGGATTAGGTCCTCAGATATTCCTAAGAAGTCCTTTCAGACTAGATAAGGTCACAATAAGATTTTGGTGATATCTTTGGGCTTACCAATACCTGATATGCATTCATAGAGATGATGAATGGTGTGTTTTGGCCATATATTGTATTCTTTGATGATATCTTTGCGTATTTCAAGACATATGCGGATTATGTTCTACATTTGAGGGCTATGCTTCAGATATTTTGTGATAAGAAGTTTTATGCCAAGTTTTTGAAAAGTGAGTTTTGGTTCATGGGACATCTAGTGTCCAAGGAGGGTATTATGGTTGATTTGGAAAAGATTATAGCAGTGAGAGATTAGATGCGGTCTATTTCACCAATTTATATTTAGAGGCTTAAGGTTTTAGCCGAGTATTATTGGTGGTTTCTATAGGCTTACTCTTTGATAAGAGATCCATTGATTTGGTTAACTTAGAAGAATGTTCTTTTAGTGGTTGGATGAGTACAAAGAGTTTACAAAAGCTCAAATCTTTATTGACTTATGATCCTATTTTGACTTTCTTATTGAGGGTGAAGGATTCACTGTCTAATGTGATTCTTCTAGAGTTGTTTGAGTGGATTATTGATGCAAAAAGGGAAGGTTATCTCCTAATCTTCAAGGCATTTGAAGATGCACGAGATGAATTACCCTACTCATGATTTGGAGTTGGCTATGTTGGTATTTATATTGAAGTTTTTGATACATTATATATATAGAGTGCATTCCAAGGTTTTCACCGATCATTAGAGTCTTCAATATATTTTCATCCAAAAGGATCTCAATTTGAGGAAGTTGGTTAGAGTTCCTGAAAGATTATGACATGACTATACTGTACCATCTAGGAAAGACCAATGTATTAGAGGATGACCTTAAAAGTAAGTACTTGAATATGGATAGTATGGCTTCGATTCTAGTTGAGAAGAGATGTTCGCAGTCTAGCCAAAAGTTTGGTGAAGTTGCAGATTAGTGAGGATGGTAGGGCTTTTGCTTATTTGAATACATGATATTCTTTGATGGAGCAAGATCATGAGACTCAGTTTGATGATGCTAGTTTGAGGACCATTTATTATAAAGTATTGCGGGGTGAGGCTAGGACAATAGTAGTGGATTTTGAGGGTGTCTTGAGGAATAGGGATCATATTTATGTCCTTAAGTGGTGACTTAGTTAGGTTGATCTTAGAGGAGGTCAACAGTTTGAGGTATTCCATCCACCTAGGAGCGTCAATATCTATCATGATTTGAGTCATCATTATTGTTGGTGTTTCATGAAGAAAAATATTGCAAGTTTAGTTGTGAGGTTCTTAAACTCCCAAAAGGGGAAGTTTGATTACCATAGATCGGGTGGTATATCTTAGAGGATTCCCATTCCTCAATGAAAATGGGAGTACATATATATGGATTTTATAATTGGTCTACCTAGCATTTCATGTGGTATGGATCATATTTGAGTGATTGTTTACTAGTTGATGAAGTCTTTTCATTTTACTGCAATTAAGGTAGGGTATATTTGATAACAATTACCTTAGATTTAAATCATATCAATTGTTAGATTGCATGGAGTTTCCATATCTATTATATATGATTGAGGTACTCAGTTCATATTGCACTTTTGGAGTATTATGTAGCATAAAATGGGCACTCAGTTAGATACTAGCAAAATGTTTCATCTCCAGACTGATGGTCAGTTTGAGTAAACTATTTAGGTGGTAGAGGATATTCTTCAGAATGGGTTATTGATGTTGGAAGTCATTGGGATTGATTCCTATTGCTTATGGAGTTTTCCTATAACAAAGTTACCATTCGAGTATTGATATAGATCCTTTTGAGGCGTTGTATGGTAGGAGGTGTATATCTCCTATTTGGTTGTTTGATACTTCGGAGGATAGGCCATGGGGTAAAGACTTGTAGTTAGACTCAATGGATAAATTTATATTGAACAGACTAGGCTTCTTACAGCTCAGAGTAGGCAGAAGAGTTATGCTAATAGGAGAGTTTGAGATTTGTGGTTGAAGGTGTCACCAATGAAGGGTGTTATGTGATTTGAGAAGAAAAGCAAGCTTATCCTTAGATTCATTAGCGCTTTTGAGATTCTTGATCATAAGGGTGAGGTGACTTACAAGTTAGCTTTGCCAACTGAATTAGTGTATCTGCTCTTTCATGTCTCGATGTTGTATAAATATATGCCTAATGAGTCATACGTGATCTTATGGGATTCTATGAGTTTACACCCATATTTGACCTTTGAGAAGGAGCCCATGGAAATATTAGATAGATAAGTTCGAAAGCTATGGACAAAATAAATACCTTTTATGAAGGTCCAGTGGAGGAGCTGACTAATTGAGGAGGCTACTTGGGAGGTTGAGTCTGATATATTACTCGTATCCAAAAATTTTTGAATCTTCATGTATATAATCTTTCTTATGTTCGAGGATGAACATAGATTTTCGTGATGGATGATGTAATGACCCTCGAGGTAATTTTTTTTATTTTTAGCATATTTTACCATTTTCCTCTTTCTTGTAGTTACATTATATTAAAGTAAGTTAAGTTTCGTGGTTGGTTCAGTAACTGATATGAATCAGGTTAGGGGTCTAACTTTATTCAATATCGAATGCCAAAAATAAAGATAAGGATATGTGAATACTACAAAAATGCATACTTATAGGAACTAAAGGATTGGTTAACTTCTCATCCCACATAACTAATCGAATATCGAAGGATTCAAACTCAATCAATAATCAAAGACACACTGAAATCCACAAATGGATAATTGAATGATTAGTTAAGCTAAGAAAAGGTTAATTAGGCAATTAAAGGAATCCGCAATTAAAGGAATCCACCCCTAATTACTTAATTGATTACACCAATTGGACTTGAATACAATAATTGACTAAGCTAAATTAACGGGAAACCCTTATGGCCTTCAAGCCATTTCTCCACTCAAAATAATATAAGTGCCAAAATTCAAATGAGGCACTATTTATGCTAAGTAAAATCCAAGTCACAAAAGTGGTCCAATAAGCATAAAGGGCGCATCGTGGAATTGGAATGGCATGGCTGATTGTGTAGTGACATCGTGGGAAAGACTTGCGAGCCACAGATTAGGGAAGTTTCATTGTGCCAAATTCCAGTAACTATGAATTTTGGGTATCCTAGGCGTGTTGAATTGGTTTGTTGCTAATTTTGGAAGACAATGTTGCATGTTGAGTTCGGGAGTAGAAAAACTGGACTTCCCCATCACCAACTGTTCTTTTGAGCTCTTCCTCCTATTTTGGTGCCTCCCATAAGTTGTTCACCTTCCTTAGGTTCCATGTGAGTTCTCCCAAGAACTCTTTCTTGTTAAACATATCTTGTATGCCCTTTAGATCCTTGGCTTGACTTTGTGTGAAGGGTCTTTAAGGATAGGTTTCTCCCGTGCTCATATTATTCTCCCCGTTTTGAAAAGGATTCATCTGCGAATCTGTACCTTGCAAAAACTAAGGTACAACAAACAAACTCAATCTCCTCAAATAATGAAGGTTAGTAGCATGGTTAACACAAGAAAAAATTCACTAAGCGGACACTACCTCAACATTTAACCACTTTCTTCCTCTCATCAAGTTGAACATGCCAACATCTAAGTCAAAAAAACTCAGACACCTCACTCATATAGAACACAACTATCCACAAGATGGCACCAAAGTAAGATCATGACCCTTCAAAGGTTCTCCGTATTTAAAATGATATAATGACCACACAAGAGGGTCACCCAGATCAAAATAAAAGAAGACCCAAACAAGTGGATCAAGAAAATAAGGGCAAGGCTCCAAGAAAATCAACCCCCAAAAACATATGCCATCCCTAAGGTTAAAAGTAAAGGGTACTCTAAACTCAAAATCAAGAACCAACACATATAAATCAAAGTAAACCTCATCAAGCAACATCTCATAACAATCATATAAGGATACATGCTTACTACCACAAGGTTCGAGAGAGTTAGGTACCAAACAAAGGCCAAGCTTTAAAAAATTATATAGGTTAAATAGAGAGAAATTCCAAGATATAGGATCTCAAACATAACCATTATGATTGAAGACATCCCTATGTACATACAATACACGAAAAGACAACAACATATGTCATTCTATGAAAAAAAAATAATATAGAAAGAAAACAAGAAAATCAGAATCACTTATGGTGTTCTCACAAGAAATACTACAAGAAGAAGCACATGAAAACACTATAAGATCTATCAAAGAAGTTTCATCTTTCCCCTTTTCATAGATGACGTTCCCAATGGATGAAAATCCAACACAAGCATGAACATCATCATAAGAAAAGAGATAATAAAGAAAGGATACAAGCCAAACATAACCATGTTTAGTTAATATACATGAAACTCCTAACATAGGCATAAAATCATTAAACAAGAATCATATGAGAAGTTATAGCATAGGTAGACCAAATGAGGTTTTTCAAAGAGACAAACGTTTCACCCTTCACATAAATTATTCGAAAAATTCCATCACCATCCAGAGTTCATTTCAAATCCTCAACATGTATAATCATACAAGTCTATGAAGGAGTTGGCAACAAAAGATTGGGAAATACGAAATCCCCAAGACTCTTTCATTCACAACAATATTGGTATCCACACATGGGATCCCATACACTCTAAGCATGTTGTGAACAAATAATGCAATATAGGAGGCATCAATAGACTTAGGCTCTTATACCATAATTATTGCTTCAAAAGCTTTATTGACCATTTGATTACTTGATATATCATTAGAGGCCACCCTAGACTTCTTGAGAGGGAAATCTTTTGCAATGTGTTCTTCGACCCGACATTTGTTGGAAAACTTTGTTGAAGAACTAGAAGGACTAGAAGAAGGAAGTATTGTAATCAACCCTTGGTCTGACTCACCTCTAGTACCATTAAGATCACTCTCAACTCCAAACCCCTTTTCTTAAACCCCTTTCCTATCTCCATTATTCCCACACCTATTTGATTTTAAACTTTGGTTATAGTCCTTAATGAACTTCTTGAATGCTTCTAACCTTTATCGATATGATTAAGGAATTTGTCCCAAACTACCATAGTTCTTGGATTGCTTACTAGTCACAACATTCCCATGTCCTTCCCCATGTTGATACCCCTTGCTTCATTCACTCATAAAAGTCCTACTACTCATTCCATCATAAAGAGGATTTACATAGGAACTTGCTTGGCTAGGCATTTGGGAAAAGTTGGGGCTAGGTTCTTGATAGGGTACATATCCATGTGCATGTGGTACATTTTGTAGATTTATTGGACTTGCGATAGGTTGGCCATAAAATAAAATTTCTCTTGTGGTGGGTAATATGGTTGTGGCTTGTTAATATTGTCTTTCATTGGTCAAAGGACTTCCCTCTTGGAAAGTAAGGTTAGGATATATGTGAGAATAGTTATTAGTAGTAGATACTACCCTTATTTACACTTCATTTCCCGTACAATAACCTACATCACCCCTTTTACCCTTCATCCCATCTATTTTCCTATCTCTATAAACAAAAGGTTTCTTATGACTACCCGACATCCTATAATCATCAAATCAACGTCACTGGATTGGTGTACACCATACATCTATACCCTTTTGATTGGGATTGTGCTTATCATAGGAAGTATCAAAAGATGAGGATGGATAATCAACCTCACCGCTTCCACTCGGACCCCAATCTTCCCCACAAGGTTCATAGACTATATGATAGAATGCATTATGCTTTACAACTCCTTCATAACCTCACTGTGAAGTGCAAGAACCCTCCTCTTCATTATAATGATCATAAAAAGGTTTTCTCCTCTATTGGACTCATAATAAGAGTCGTAAGCACTATTATCCATTCACCTCCAGAGTAGTAATATTCATCACCAAACAGTTCATGATCATATGGACATGTGAACCCTCATACTCTTCATTATACTCACCTACACACTAACGATTCTAAGTTTCATAGTGACAAGGGCCATCATGGCACTTGTGGGACACACCAATATACTCACGAGGGCCAACATTAACACATTGCTCATAAGGACCGTCATAGCTCTCACAAGCCCCCTCATTGTACCCATACACCTCATGATTGCAATGGTATTCTCACTATAAGCATACCCACTCATGTATTCTCCATAGTATACCATGGCTATGAATGACATGCTTCAAGACGTACCTACAAAAACTCAAGAAAAAAGTTAGTGATAAAAGCCTCACGTCACTCGTGTGTGAACTCTCACTTTACCTTTATGGGTTCGTCCCAAAATTGCTTGTAAAACAAAGTTTTTATTAATCAATCAATTTACTAGTTCTTTGTGAAAGAATGGATTCTTGAAGAACCACAACCGAAAATTAAAGAACAACGGAAAAGAGCCAAGAAATTTCCAATAAACTAAAACTAGAAAACCTAGAAACAAAGCTAACTCTACAAAATAAAAAGCATACAATAACTAATAGACAATTAAGTAGGACAATTACTTAGTTTTAAATTAGTATTCAAAACCAAAGAATTGAAATAATAGACAATAAGTGGAACCTTCGAAACTTCGATCAATAATTGATTGATGAAATTATTCACATAACATTTATCCTTATATCCCCTAGCTATAACATCACCTTAACTAACCAATTATGAACCTAACAAAGCCAAGACTCCAAGAGAAATGTATGAAACCTAATCACAATCCAAGGTGTGTGGAATTTACAAAGCACCTCACTAAACACGTTTACGACTCGTGGAATTTTCAGACTTGATTGTCGACCAAACTTGTAACTTGTGGATTGCGTGGCTTTGCCTCGCCTAGAATAATAGTTTTGGATTTGGAAATAATGAATTTAGAGTTCCTATGCCCCTCGATCACTCCGTTGAAGATCAATTGACCCTTGATGGATTTCCCAATCAATGACAAACACTTCTATATCAGTTTGGTAATGTTTTTCAAGGATCTAGAACTTTATTTTGAAGATTCTTCTTTAATACACCATGAAAAAAGTGATGAACATGAAGAACACTTGAAGAACCTTGATATCTTCAAAATCCTTTTAATTTAAATCCGATTCCCTTAAAATTTGATACCCAAGATCCGTACAGTATAAACCCCAAACAGTTTTGAGCTTAATTTCAACAAATCAAACTACGAATTAAGCTCTTACCTTGGAATTTTGAAATTATTATCAATAAGAACAATTTGAATCTTAAACTCCTTATACATTCCTCATTTTAGCTTCATTTCTCCTAAATTTTAACCCTAATCTCCTCAATATATGAGGAACAAATCTCAATAACCAGAAGCCTTGAATCCCAATGATTTAGCACTTATGCATTTCGAAATCTAGAAATGGTTTGAAGGTGAAGAACATATAGATCAAAAATCAAAACTCACTCCACATAATTTTGATTTACACAAAATTTGATGTGTGAGATATCTATGA
>JBDJHY010521676.1:0-17031 GCA_039654485.1 Withania somnifera
CCCGTACACCACCCAAACAAGCCCAAGACTCCTACTATGATGCATTCATATTTGATTATTTTGAAGTAGGATATGGATATGAAGATCACCCTAAAGACGTTCTATGGAAGTAGTCAATACAATAGGGGTAATAGGGGAAGAGGAATAATAAGAGCCCGTGGAAGGAACTAAGGCATGGGATGGCAAGGGTATCGGGTAGAGGAGATCAAGGGAGTAGTCAAGGAGAATGGGAGGAACAATATGGTAGAAGGGGTAAAAGGCAAGTTGAAAGAGGTGATCCGTATCGAGGTATAAATACTATCAAGCTCATTCTTTCTATGTTTAAAATAGTAAGTGACCCAGAGGAGTTTCTTGTATAGAAGCTCCAAATTGAGAGGATCTTTCTCACCAATAACGTTTCGGAAGCCATGAAGACAAAGTAAGCCATCACTCAATTCAAGAGTTATGTTTTGACTTGGTGGGAAGATAAGGTGAGGGAGCAGAATATGAATTACATCTATGAGTTTCCTACTTAACTAGATATGCTATCCCTTATGGAGGTAAGATTTATACCACCCAACTATTATGAGGACCTTCTTAAGCGGGTGTACTTACTACGACAAAGGGTAAAGAGTGTAGAGAACTATTATGATGAGTTTGAAAGCTTACAAATGAAGGACAACTTGGGGAAACCGATGCCAAATACATTGATAAGGTTCACCAATGGATTGAGGGGTGACATTGCTAAGGGAATGAGGCTCAAACACAATGCGTCCGTCCATGATGCTAAAAAGGTTGAGTAAAACTTAAAAGTGGAGAAAGCCTACATGGATAAAAACACTTATAATTCTTGGAGTAAGGTCAATAAAAAGTGGAGATCATCCATAACTCGAGACAATTCTAAGGGTGGAAGCAAGGAAGTACAAGCGAAGATTAAATTAAAACCTAAGGGCAATTTCAAACCGATGGAAGGTAACAATGCTAGGCCCAACTTCCTTCTACTATCCAATGTTAAAGACAGGGGAACATTGCTAGGAGTGCCTCAATTAAAGACCAATTATCGTCTTCCAAGAAGGGTACCAAATTGATAATGACGATGAACAAGAACAAGGAAATAGAGGTAATAATTAAGAATGTAAGGAAGAGGATGAATCTTCGAATGAGATGTAAGATGTTGTGATGGAGAACTACACTTTTGGTGGGCTAATGAGGAGGATAGAGCCTCTAGTACCTAGTGATGATGAAGACAAATTATAAGTGAATGTCAACTTGTTATATGTAGTAAGGTGAATTATGAGAGCTTTGCAAGGGAAGAGCTTCATCAACAAGAGAATTTATTTCATGTTCAGTGAAAATTTATGAATGAAGTTTGTGTCTTGATCATTGAAAGTAGAAGTTTCACAAATATGGTGAGACTTGCTTTGATAGAATCTTTACGACTTCCTACGAGGAAACATCCTAACGCATACAAACTTCAAAGGCTTAATGAGAGTGGTCAAATAGAAGTCCTCAAGGAAGTGAGCCTCAACATTGGTAGGTAATAAGATGAGTTCTTATTTGATAGTGTACCAATATTAACATATCACCTACTACTAGGAAGAGTATGGAAATTTGATAGAGACTTCACCCATCAAGGAAGGTCCAACAAGTACTCATTTGTATTTAGAGGCCTCAAGCATATTCTCACATGAATGAATCCATATCAAGTAAGTGAAGGTTATCGGCTTATGAAAAAACTCCAGGAGAAAACAAAGGTGATAAGGTAGGGGAAGGAAGTAAGATCCCCAAGGGTCAAGAGTTGGCCAAAATAAAAAAGGTATGCATGGTTTCGAAACCAAACAAGTATGCATGGTTTCCAAACCAAAAAAGTGCTTGAAAGTGGTTGATGAGTGGCATTTTCTAGTGTATTTTGTAAACACACAATTATTATTGCATACTAACCGAGATACTAGCACTTTGCCTAGTATTACTTCTTCTCTTTTGCAGGACTTTGAAACTCTATTTTCAAAGGAGATACCTAGTGGGTTGCCACCCTTGAGAGGGATTGAGATCCAAATTGATTTTATTTTGGGGTCTCAAATTTCTAATAGGCCGGAGAAGTAACCTAGAAGAAACCAAGGAGCTACAAAGAAAGGTAGAAGAAATCTTTGAGACAGGGTTGAGCAAATAGAGCCTTACACCTTGTTCCATTCCCATGATACTTGTTCCTAAAAAGGATGGCACTTGGAGAATGCATTAATTGTCGGGCAGTCAAAAACATTACTAGCAAGTACTGATATCCTATTCCTCAGTTGGATGGTATATTGGATGATATTGGAGGATCAATTGTCTTCTCAAAGATTTATTTGCGAAGTTGGTATCACCAAATACGGATGAAATCGGGTGATGAATGGGAAATGGATTTCAAGACCAAGTTTGGTTTGCATGAGTGGCTAGTCATGTCGTTTGTATTGACCAATGCCCCAGTACTTTTTTGCGGTTGATGAACCATGTCTTGAAGCCCTTGATCAACAAGTGTGTTGTTATTTATTTCAATGACATATTTGTCTATAGTAAACGATGGAAGGGCGAGTTTTTAAAATCTTGATGAGAGAGAAGCTATATGTTAATCTCAAAAAGTGTTCATTTGGTGTTGAAAGGGTGGTGCTCCTCGATTTTGTTGTGAGTGCTAGCGGAGATGAAGTTGATAATGAAAATATTGAGGCCATTCAATCTTTCCCAACCCATTATAATTCCTCTAAGGTTCGAAGTTTTCACGAGTTGGAAAGTTTCTACCAATGCTTTGTAAAAAACTTTATCAGCATAACATCTTCGTTAACCGAGTTGATCAAGAAAGTTATCCCCTTTATTTGGGAAAAAGAGAAAGATATGTCTTTCCAAGCCTATCCATGTTATATTAATCTCCATTAATTCAACTACTTAATTTTGAGAAGATATTTAAAGTAAAATTGATGCTTCAGGGTTTGGGATTGGTGGTGTCTTAATGCAAGAAGGTAAGTCTTAGGCCTATTTTAGTGACAAATTTAAGGGAGATTCCTTAAATATTCCGCCTATGATAAGGAATTGTATGCTCCTGTGCGGTTGTTAGCTCATTGGCATCACTACTATCGCATAAGGAATTTGTGATAAGTATGAGTTCTTAAAGCATCTAAAGGGGCAATCAAAGTTGAACAAGAGGCATGCCAAGTAGGTAGAGTTTATTGAGACCTTTACCTATTTGATAAATTACAAGCAAGGAAAAGAAATATGATTAGGATACGCTCTAGAGAAGGTTTGTTTTGATCAAAAACCTCGGTGTCAAAGTTAATGGGTTTTGAAAGCCTAAAGAAATTATATCCTACCGAATTTCGAATTCAAAGATACCTTTGAAGAGCTTAGACATGGTAACCGTATTGATAGGTTTCAATTACTTAATGGATTTGTGTTCAAAGATGAGAGGTATCGAAGAGCTCATTGAGAAGTTATTTTTCAAAGAAGCTCATAGTGGTGGCATGATAGGTTGCTTTGGGGTCACCAAGACTCTCGACATATTTACGGAACAATTTTATTAGCCCAAGATAAGGCCTGATATGGAACGAATTATGTGCAATGTATACAATGCAAGCAAGAAAATTTCACGGGTTGGCCTCAAGATGCAAAGAAGAGGGCCACAGAGATGTAAAGGTTCACTCCAAGGTAAAAGAAGTAACTGAACGAACTAATGCTAAAATATCCAAGAAGAAAATTCATGGCAAAAGAAAGATGGTTTTTCAATTGGGTGATTGGGTCTAGGTACATTTTCAAAGGGATAGGTTCCCACAAGATAGCAAACGAAAGGTATTCCCAAGGGGCGGTGTCCCTTTTAAAGTGCTCCAACACATCAATGGCAATCATACAAGATCGACCTCTAAGGTGAGTATAATGTTCATGATATGTTCAATATAAGTGATTTATCTCCTTGTGGTGTAGGCGCTTACGAATTTGAGGATGAATCCTCTTCAAGAAGAATAGGATGATACGGGAATGGATGACGTTTATCTTTCAAGACCATTCATAAGGAGCCAAGCTAAGGAGCTAAAGGCCGTACAAGCTACCATTTGGAAGAATAATATATGGGGGATTCTGTGCAAGTCCCAATTGGTGGTTTACAATGTGTTGGAGGATTTTGGATCTCAAGAAGAGGCTTATAGATCTCAAAAAGTTGGCGACCCAAAAGATTGAGGGCCAATTTAACATTTTCAAGGCTTGAAGGGCTATCTTGATATTATGGATTACTTTTGGGCCCAAGTCTAATAACTGCAAACTTTTTTAGTATAAATAATTAATCTTTCTTTTATAGCAAGTAGACATTGATGAATTGACATTTTGAAAGCTTGAAAGCTTATAGTTATAGCCTTTAGAGTAATTTAGTTATAATCATAGTTGTAATCGTAGTAGAGCGATTAAGGGTGCATTCCCTTGGTTGCTTCTTAACTTCTTAATTTATTAATTGAAGAGTTTCCCATTTGTGGATTCAAGTTGATTTTCACTTTTTTTAATTGATTAGGTTTTGCTTTGATTTATAGGTTCAATTGAGATGTGAGAGTATTGAGTCCCTTATTACCCATAAACCCGTAGATTATGTGAAATTTCGAATATCTTTTGTTTGCGTTTCTTTCTCCCTTGAGCCCAATTGTGACCCCCTAATCTAGATTGCACCAATTGTGGTAGCCATCATTGTCTACTTGTCCTACATAGATCAAATTTAGAGGAATGTCTAGATCATGCTTGACATTCTGAAGCACTAACGTTGTTCCAATATTAGTCAAACAAAACGTGCCAACACCATACACCTTAACTTCTCCAACATTGACCATTTTTAACACTCTAAAACTAACAAGTGTATAAGATGAAAAGAAGTATTTCCCTGGCATAACATTAGATGTAGCTCCAAAATCTACTATCCAACGGGTATCTTTAGATACAAAACTGATGAAGTGTTTATCACAAGCAAAAAGAAGGTCATCTCGCACTACAACAATAAAATCATTTTTATTATTTCTGTTTTTTTTTCCTTCTCTAATATCTTGTTTCAGCTTGTTGCAAAACCTTTTAATATGTCATTTCTTTCAATAATGCTGGCATGAAATATTTTGATACTTAGACCTTGACTTGCTTCTAATTTTGCCTCCATTCCTCAAACCTCTTGTTTTATCTCTTCCTAGGTCTTTAGTATACAGAATATTAGAATATGAGGATGTTCCTTGAGATTTTCTCCTTACTTCTTCATTCAACACATGACTCTTGGCAAATTTCATGGTCACCTTTCCACCAGGAGTTGAATTTGTTAAAGAAACACGAAGAGTTTCCCAAGAATATGGTAAAGTATTAAGAAGCTAAAGTCCTTGTATCTCATCATCTAAATTGACACCCAATCCAGATAAGGACACCTTAAAAAATCGTTTATATGATTAACAATTGGATTATCCTCCTTATACTTGAAAGTCATCAATTGTTTTAGTAGGAACAACTTTTTATTGCTGGTCTTTGAAGCATAAAGCGTCTCCACCTTTTCCCACGATGTTCTAGCATGTTTCTCATTTACGATATAGTGATTATCTCTTATATATCCACATACTTTTTGGTGTTCGAAGTACCAATTTTCATCTGTCATATTCTCAGGTTTATGAGCAGCGAAAACGGAAAGATGCATCTTCTTCACAAACAGTAGATCTTTCATCTTGTTTTTCATACGTTGTAATTTCTCCCGTTTAAACATACCATCTTGCTCATATTCACATTCATTGAAATCCTTCATATATATAACCAAAGCTTTGATACCACTTGTTATGATGAAAAAGGGTAAACCCAGGAATAAAGAAAATAGAGAACACTAAATTTAAAGTGGAAAAATCCTTCAAATAAAAGGTAACAACCACGGGATTACCAAGATCCAAATAGCTCCACTATAACAGTAACAAAGTTATAAAATTCTCCAAATGGATGCATCACAAGTGTCAAATAAGGAGAAGCAATAGCTATACCAACAAAGCTAAATAGAGAGAAATAACTCAAGACAGAGTTGTTGTTCGGAACTCGAAACGTGATACTGCGGATCTCCAAAATTGATCTTCGCCATTCAAGTCAAAGGCTAATATATTAGGAACATTCGGTAAAAATTTTAGCCTGATTTAACAGTTAGATAATCAAAAAAGCAATTTGAAGATGGATGGAAAGAAAAACTGCATCGAAAAAGAACATTTTCTTCACTCTTTTCTCTTGGTGCTACCAATGAGCCTTGAATAATTCTCTCAAACATTTTTATTTATAGATAGTGAGTGGTGCTTTATTAAAAGCCAAAACCAACTCCAAATAGGAATAAGAAATCAAATCTTATTCCAAATAAAACTGTAAACCCAAAAAGAATAGAAATAAGTCATGGGTCTTTGCTGAAACATGAGTCATAACCCTAACAAATTTTTCCACATAGATTATGTTTGTTCAGTCCGCTAAAGTTCTGCAAATTCTATTAGCAGAATAGAGTTTTATTCTATCTTGAGAGGAATTAATTAATTCAAACCGTGGACAATTGTAAGGGGACAAAATTTCTTAATTAAGAAAATACAATTTTCTGTTGGACTTGAAATTTACTTAATCTAATATTTTTTTTCTATCTTCAATATATAATTTTGAACACATGGAAGAATAAGTCCTCTCATTATGTTTGTTACCCATGATATCATGTTTCCTTAGTTTTTTAGAGTAAGGACCAAAAAAATATTGGCTAATGAAAGGAACTTTAATTAAAATAGAATTTAAAGAGGTTCACTATAATGGGGAACTAATCAAGTCAATTGAGTTCCAAAATAGTTTTTGCAGAAATTTAAGCAAGCAAATAGAGGAGAAAGATTCCAAAAAATATATTCTGATCCACCTCACGAACTCTTGAGTGAATATGAAGAAGCGCATGGACCATGTCCCATGGTTGGCTAGAACGTACGTGAATTAACATATAGTTGCAATATATATGGTGTGGTGAAGGACGGTCCACCGACAAAAAACATATTAATAGATGTACTTTTTTAAATAAATACAAGCAATAGGTACTTTTAGTGTATTCATATCTTGCTAAATAGTACTTCATCAGTGGAGAGAATTTATCAAAAGAACCGGGGTTGGATTTGATGCTTCAACACGTTGTTAATTTGAGCATAGGATTTTTTATGTAGATCGAGTATAGTTTACAATGCGAGTGAAATTTTGGAAAAATTAAATATAAATATATATATATATTTCATAATTTTGGAAGTAAAGTGAATTTAATACTAACATTTCAAAAATTTGTTTCCAAAATTATGTTCCTTTTTTAATCAAGGGTCTTAACTCAAAATATCATCAGCTTTTTACTTCTCAAAGTCGAATTTGTCAAAACTTAATCAACATTTCTAAGTGTGCGCATGCTTTTGTCATCCTAGTACGTGAATATTACAATTTATAGTATCATATTAATTTCGATAATAATAGATTTTTATTCAATAAAAATGAAAAATACTACTTTTAGTAAAAATAAAATATATTCATAGTTAATTAGTCCCTCTTGACAGGCAATGTGTCTCCCCTTCGATCATTATAAGACTGTATTGGCAATTCGTTTGATAGAATCTTACGGACTTGGGTGGAAAGTAATAGTTGTACGTGACCATGCACATAAAACAATGATGCAATGTTGGTTCTTTTATTTTCCCTAATAATTCCTCCCAATTTAATTAAGGATTTCAAGTAGGGTGTCAATGAGCCGACTCGGTCTAAAAAAAATTTAGTTCGGATTGGTCTCGATTTGAAAGTTTTTGAGCTGGTTTCAAATGCGTCGAATTAATCCGGGCACAATTGATTAATTTGAATCGGACCCATATGAATAGTGTCTGATCTGACACGCTATGAACAGTGTTCATTTTAGAGAAAAATTGGATGCATTTAATTCATACAAATATATATATTTATATAATCTAAAATTAGTACGAGTATACAAGAATTATTAATAATATTTACATATATAATTAAAATATATATTATATACTAACGATATTATATATATATATATATATATATAGCCAACTATTAATTCAAGATCCTACCATTAATTCAAAAGCTAACTATTAAAAAAAACAAATATTTAGAGTGTGTTTTGATGACTTTTAAAAGTAGCTTAGTTATAAGTATTTTTTAAATTTTACCCAAAAAACATTAAAAATATTTAAAAGCTACCCTAGCTTTAAAATCACTTAAATAAATCAATTCAAAAACAGGCTCTTAGTTAATTTTGATTTACCTAAACTTTCTAATTTGTCAAGGTCCTTAATATAAAATACATTCAATATCAAACTATTACTATGAGTAAATTATTTATCTTTTGAAACGTGCGTCGTATAATAGAGATATAAATTTTATCTATAATTTTTATCCAATATAAGATGCATTTACAAAATGTAAAAAGCTCTGTCAAATATTTTCATTAAAATTTTATTATAATATATAAATAATAATCAAGAAGTTTGAGATGTTATTGAATATTTAATAATAAAACTACTTAAATAGAAATAACCTTAAATCCAAACTTAAAGTCGATAATATTGTGTTATTCTTTAAATTTAAATAAGTACAACTATCGTGATTTTTATACATAATTTTTAAGTAAAATTACCACTGTTTGTATCTAGTGTTAATATCAAATTAATAAATATATAATATATTTTCATACATACATTTTTCAATTAATAATGATAATTACTGTATATTTCTATTTTTATTTTATTAGATTTCTTAATTATAGCAAGTTGAATAGATTTGACGTAAATATTCCTTGGGTAGTAAGTATTTACTCTAGGCGGAATAATAAGCAATGAAAAAATTTTCATTAAAAAAATTTAAATATAAAAGAAAAAAATCAAATAAATCAAAGCAATCTAACATCTAATTATATATGTAAAAATTATTTAAACCTTTATATTAACACTTGAAATCATTCAACGATAGGTGATTCGAAATTACACTAAAGTTGATCATTATATATTATTTTTTAAAAATTTAAAGACACATTGTAATGTGGATCAAGGTTGAATTAATGGCTAATTTCATTGACCTTTTATTTGCAAAATATAAAATAACTATAATTGTAATTAAAATTTGCTGGATAATCAAGATTAAAATAATCCTAAGCTTATTGATAGGTTGTTAGACCAGTTTATCATGATAACCATTAACATCTCTTTATACATATCACTTTAACCTTCTATTTTTCAGCATCAATGTTATCCATAAATAACTTGATACTATCATAATTACCTCTTAATGATTTCCATTAGTTTTATTTAATGATAATACCTCTTAAATTGGTGATCAAGGATTAAAAGCATTTAAGGTGCAAGGTTTCATTAAATTGGAAAATTAAAAGAAAAAAATTGAGTACTTCTATTTCATTAATGTCGTTAACAGGGGTGGGGTGTATATGGACTGGATTAGTTCGAATCTTGTAAATATCAAATCAATCATATGTGTCGGGTTTTTAAATTTATAAACCAAATCAACGAAAGTTGAGTTTTTTTATCTCAGTTTTTTTTAAAAAAAATATCAATTCTCTCATAATTTTTTTATTTTTTCTCCATTAAGTCTTCATATAAAAATAAATATTGCATATTAAAAAGTTAGAATAAAAATAATCACAATTTAAAAGTATTAAGTCATATTAAAATAAATCTAATAAGTATCAATTACATGACTAAATATTAAATAGAAAATAAAATTAGGTTATTATTTATGCCAAACTAAAGCATATGTATATTCAACATTGTTGTCATTGTTAGTGTTGAATTGAATATTTTTCTTTTAGCATTAATATTGATTTGAGTTTTATTGGATCATTCAAAATCTTAAGTTTAAATTTTAAATAATATGTTGAAAGATAAAAACTACTCCCTCCGTCTTAAAACATTTGTCATGTTTTGACTTTTATGAGTTAATTTGACTAATTTTTCAAGCTAAATTAAATTAAATTAATTTAATATTTTAAAATTAAAATTTAGATATTCATAAATTATACAAAAAGTACTATAAGTTGCAATTTTTTTTCAATATGATTAAAAAATATATCTTAAAGTGTTGGTTAAAAATTGTATTCTTTGACTTTTACATAAGAAAACCGACAAGTATTTTGGGATAGAGGGAGTATGAAAAAGCTATAGAAATATATCTATATTACATCACAATAAATATTTGTATATACAAAATAATTTTAAAATTGTATATGTATAATATCAGGTTGATTTGGTCCAATTTGACTTATTTTAGTTAAAATCAAACTAAATCTATTGTAGTTGAATTTTTTTTGTGATGTCAATCCTAGTCAAACCTAGTTAAACCAAGTCAGATTAAATGATTAGTCAGATTTTTTTGATTTGACACAATTTATTAATTTAATTCAGTTTACGATTTAATTTTATTCACCCCTGTTAGCCTTAACCAAAAAAAAAATTAAGTTAAATTGGACTGTTTCTTATACTAAACCATGCTAATTTACTAGTGTCATATGATAAATTAATGTTAAATAATTTATATGTTTCTATAATTAAAAGTAACTTAATTTTAAAAGGACTCCATTTTATCTTTAATATTGCAACTTTATATATAGTAACATAAATATGTTATAAAACTTAAGATCATAAGTTTCAGAAATTTCTTTTATCTTCTATATTTATTAATTTTCATAGACAATCAAATAGGTTAAGGTAAAATGAAACTGGCTAAATACTAATGTAGTAATTGCCTAAGTATGTAAACTTTGTTTAACAAATATTAGGTATCTTCATTGCCAACCAATTTGAATGTGTTAAGTAGGATCTATAGAGCGAAGCACTCTTATCAAATATTTTTTTATGAAATTGAGATCTCTAATTAAAAGAAAAATAGTCTCATTTATTACATCATATCCTTTAGCGTTAATAAATATTTAAAATTACTTTATTTTAGAGACGAACTTTCGGTACGAAGTATCGGAAGTCATGTTACCTTTATCTTAAATACGAACTTTTCGGTACAAATTCAACTTCAATTTATTTTAGAGATGGATATATCGATACAAATTCAAATTTCCTTCTTTTTAAAGACGGACTTCTCGATACGAATTCAAATTCTCTCATTTTTAGAGACAGACTTCTCAAATTCGATCAAATAGATTAAGATAAAATGAAATGGACTAAGTTGAGGTCTCTGCTTAATAAGAAATAGCTCATTTACTGCATCATATCCTTTGGTGGTAATAAATATTCAAATTTATTATATCTAGGTGACTTCTTGATACAAATTCAAATTTGCTCAAGGTAAATTTTTTGAATTCAATTAGATAGATTAAAGTTAAGATGAAATGGATTAGTATTTTTGTAGTAATTATCAAATATATAAACTTTGTTTTACAAACATTAAAAAAGTAATTGATCTATTTTAATTTCTCATTAGGTGTTTGGTAACCGTAAAAAATTAAGTAATTTAAATCCGTGCCACATGTGCTATTTAGGAAAGCACTCTCTAGTAAAGATTTTTTTCACACAAAAAATCCAAAACTGAAATCTCTAATTAATAAAGATATAGCCTTGTCGACTGCATCATAACGGTAATAAATATTCAAATTCACCCCATCTTAATACAGACTTCTCAATACAAATTCAAATTCACTGCATCTTAGAGATGGACTTCTCGAATTCGATCAAATAGATTAAGATAGAATAAATTTGTGTTGCATGGGGCTTTATTAGGAAGCATTTTTTTTATAAAAGATTTTTCTCATGCTTAAAACTCTAAATTGAGACATATGATTAAGAAATAGCTAGCCTTGTCCACTTCATCATATTCTATAGCGGTAATAAATATTCAAATTCACTTCATCCGAGATGGACTTCTTAATACAAATTCATATTCACTGTATCTTAGAGACGGGCTTCCCAAATTCGATCAAATAGATTAAGATAGAATGAAATGGACTAAGTACTTTTGTAATAATTGTCGAGTATGTAAACTTTGTTTTACAAGTATTAAACAAATATTTTTTTTTGATTTCTCCTTTGGTGTTTGGTACCCATATTGAATTCGATAAATTTAAATTTGTGCCATATAGGACCTATTTAGGAAGCACTCTCTACAAAGATTTTTTTATGAGACTTAGGACCTGAAATGGAGATTTCTTATTAAGAAAGAAATAGTCTCGTCCATAGCATCATATTCTTTGACGGCAATAAATACACAAATTCACTCCATTTTAGGGTCAGACTTTCCGATACGAAATTAAATTCACTCATTCTTAGGATGAACTTCTTGATATGAATTCAAATGCGCTCCTTCTTAGAGACTGTCTTTCTCGCTGTGAATTCAAATTCATTCCTTTTTAAAGACGGATTTCCCGGTACGAATTTAAATTCACTCCATCTTAGAGATGACTTCTCGATATAAATTCAAATTCACTTCTTCTAAGAGAAAGACTTCTCTATACGGATTTAAATTAACTCCTTCTAAGAGACGGACTTCGAAGCTAAATTCTCTTTGTCTTACAGAGGGGCTTCTCGATGCAAATTCAAATTTACTCTTTCTTAGGAACGAATTTCTCTATATGAATTTAAATTCCCTCCATCTTACCAACAAAATTCTAAATAAGAATTCAGATTCACTCGTTCTCACAGATGAACTTCTCGATAAGAATTTAAATCCACTTGTTCTCATGGGCAGACTTCTAAATAAGAATTCAAATTCACTCGTTCTCACTGACGAACTACTCGATAAGTCCAAATCCACTCGTTCTCACTGGCGGAGTAATTGAAACGAATTTAATAAAAAATTAAAAATAACAATAAGAAAAATTCCACCCTGTGTGCTTTAACTTGTGTGTAGGGATGAACTTTTCAGTACAAATTCAAATTCTCTCAATCTCAAAGACGATTTTTTCGAATTTGATCAAATAGATTAAGATAAAATGAAATGGATGAAGTAATTTGTAGTGATTTTCGAGTATGTAAATTTTGTTTCACAAACATTAAACAAATAAATTATAGTTTTATTTTATTTTTCATTCGATATTTGATACCCGTATTAAATTAAGTAATTTAAATCCGTGCCACATATGAGCTATTTAGGGAAATACTCTCTACCAAAAAAAATATCCTCGTCCACCGCATCATATCTTTTGACGACAATAAATATTTAGTCCACTCCTTAAATCGACCTTCTTGATATGAAGTTAAACTCGTTCCGTCTTACGGATGAACGTTTCGATGCAAAATCAAATTTAATCTAAAGCCGGTCAGGTCAATCGTTTTAAAGAAAGAAAATAAAGGCCAAAATCAAGATGAATATCGACCGAACTTCTCTATATGAATTCAAATCCCTCTATCTTACCAACGGATTTTTCAATAAAAATTCAAATTCACTTGTTCTACTGACGGACTTTTCGATAAGAATTCAAATCCACTCGTACTCACGGGCGGACTTCCCAATAAAAATTTAATTTCACTCGTTCACTGACAAAATTCTTGATAAGTCCAAATCGTCTCATTCTCATGGGCAACCTTCTCAATACGAATTCAATGAAAAATAAAAAAAGAAAAGAAAAACTCCACCCCTGTGTGCTTTGTGTTTAGTTTCTTGGTCTTTTTCGGCACTCTTTTTTCTATTTTTTTTAAATTCTTCATTCGATATTTGATATTTGTGTTGAAGTCAATTAATTTAAATCTGTGCCACATATGGGCTATTTAGGAGAGCACTCTATACCGATTTTTTTTCACACTTAGGACTTGAAACTGAGACATCTGATTAATAAATAAATAGCCTCTCCCACTACATCGTATCCTTTGGTAATAATAAAAATTAAAATTTATTTAGAGACGAACTTCTCGATACAAATTCAAAGTCGCTCAATCTTAAAGATGAACTTTTCGAATTCGATCAAATAGATTAAGTACTTTTGCTGTAATTACGAGTATGTAAACTGTGTTTCACAAACATTAAACAAGTAAATTATTATTGCTTTTTTTAAATCTTTCGTTTGATATTTGGTACCCGAATTAAAATCGAGTAATTTAAATTCGTGACGTATATGGGCTATTTAGGAAAGCACTCTCTGCCAAAGAATTTTTCACTCTTAGGAATCGAAACTAAGACCTCTGATTAATAAAAAAATAGACTTATCCACTGCATCATATCTTTTAACGGTTCTCGTGCAACAAATTCACTCCTTCTTAGGTATTGACTTCTCTACATGAATTCAAATCCCCTCCATCTTACGAATGAATTCTTGGATAAAAATTCAAACTCACTTGTTCTCATTGACAGACTTCTAGATAAGAATTAAATTTTCTTAGGGACGGACTCCTTAATAAAAATTCAAATTAACTCAATCTAACTTCTCGGTAAGTCAAAATCCACTCGTTCTCATGGGCGGACCTCTCGATACAAATTTAATAAAATAAAATAAAATAAATAATAAGAAAAATTCCACCCTTGTGTGCTTTGTGTGTGGTTTCTTGGGTTGTTTTGACTTTCTTTTCTCTCTCTTTTTAATTCTTCATTCGTTATTTAGTACACACAAGGGTATTTTGGAGAGCACTCTCTACCAATTTTTTTTTCACATTTAGGACTTGAAACTAAGAGACTTGATTAATAAGTAAATAGCTCACCCACTAGATCATATCTTTTTGTGATAATAAAAATTCAAATTTACTCCATCTTAGAGATGAACTTCTCGGTACAAATTCAAATTCGATCAATCTTAAAGACGAACTTCTCAAATTCAATCAAATAAAATGAAATGGATTAAGTACTTTTGTAGTAATTGCCGAGTATGTAAATTTGTTTCACAAACATTAAACCAATAGCTTTTTTTTAAAAAATTTATTCAATATCTGGTACCCGTATTAAATTTGAGTAATTTAAATTTGTGCCACATGGGCTATTTATGAAAGAACTCTCTACCAAAATATATTTTCACACTTTGGAGTTGAAACTATAACTAAGACCTCTGATTAATAAACAAATAGCCTTGTCCACTCCATCATAAATATTCAAGTTCACTCCTTAGAGACGAACTTCTCAATATGAAGTTAAATTCGCGTTGTCTTATGGACGGACTTCTTAGTGTAAATTCAAACTCATTCCTTCTTAGAGACAGACTTTTCTACAAGAATTCAAATTCCCTCTATCTTACCAACGGATTTCTTGATAAGAATTTAAATTCACTCGTTCTCACTGACAAATTTCTTGATAAGAATTCAAATCTACTAGTTCTCGTGGAGGGACTTCTCAATAAATTCAAATTCACTCATTTGAAATTCAGTCGTTCTCACTGACGAACTTCTCGATAAGTCCAAATCCACGCATTCTCACGGGCAGACTTCTTGATACGAATTTAATAAAAAATTAAAATTAAAAATAAAAAAACTCCACCTTATGTGTTCTCGATAAGTCCAAATCCACTCATTCTTTGGGAGGACTTCTGGATATGAATTTAATAAAAAATTTAAAATAAAAATAAGAAAAACTCCACCTTATGCGCTTTGTGTATGATTTCTTGGGCTTTTCTCTCTCTCTCTCTTTCTCTTTAAATCTCATCATTCGATATTTGATATTTGTATTGAAGTCTATTAATTCAAATTCGTGCCACATAGGGACTATTTAGGAGAGCACTCTCTAACAAAGGTTTTTTCATACTTAGGACTTGAAACTGAGACATTAATTAATAAATAAATAGCCTCGCCACTTCGTCATATTCTTTGGTAATAATAAAAATTCAAATTTACTCCATCATAGAGACTAACTTCTCGGTACAAATCCAAATTCGCTTAAATCTTAAAAACGAACTTTTTGAATTCGGTCAAATAGATTAAGATAAATGAAACATATTAAGTACTTTTATAGTAATTGCAAACTATAACATTGAATAATTAAATTATTTTTTATTTTTCATTCGATATTTGATACTCATATTAAAATTGAGTAATTTAAATTCGTACCGTATATGGGCTATTTAGGAAAGCACTCTCTACTAAGAATTTTTTCTCACTTAGAACTCAAAACTGAGACCTTTGATTAATAAAGAGATAGTCTCATCCGCTACATCATGTCTTTTGACGGTAACAAAAATTCAAATTACTCCTTAGAGATAGAGAGCTCTATATGAAGTTAAATTCGCTTCATCTTACAGACGGACTTCTCGATGCAAATTCAATTTCACTCATCTTTAGAGACGGAATTCTCTATATGAATTTAAATTCCCTCCATATTACCAAAGGCTTTCTCACTAAGAATTTAACTGCACTCATTCTCACTGACGGACTTATCGATGAGGATTTAAATTCGCTATTTCTCGCAAGCGGACTTCTCAATAGAAATTCAAATCCACTCATTCTCACTGACGGATTTCTCAATAAAAATTCAAAGTCACTCATTCTCATGAGCAGACTTCTCTATACGAACTTAATGAAAAATTAAAAATAATAATGAATAAAACTCCACCATTGTGCTCTCGATACATCCAAATCCACTCGTTCTCACAGGAAGACTTCTCGATACTAATTTAATGAAAAAATTAAAATTAAAAATAAGAAAACCTCCGCCCTGTGTGCTCTCGATAAGTCAAAATCCACTAGTTCTCACGGGCGGACTTCTCGATATGAATTAATGAAAAATTAGAAATAAAAATAAGAAAAACTCCATCCTGTGTGCTTTGTGTGTGATTTCTTGGGCTTTTTTTGGCTCATCCCTCTCTCTCTCTTTCTTCATTTAATATTTGATAATTGTATTGAAGTCGGTTAACTCAAATTCATGCCACATAGGGGCTGTTTAGGAGAGCATCCTCTACCAAAGATTTTTTTCGCACTTAAGACTTGAACTGAGACATCTGTTTAATAAATAAATAGCCTCGCCCACTGCATTGTATCCTTTGGTAGTAATAAAATTCAAATTTACTCCATCTTAGAAACAAACTTGTAAAGTCCCTTCTCCCACATCAGCTGGAAAGGGGAACGAAGTGTGCCTTATAAGGTGCATGGATACCTTTCCCTT
>JBDJHY010521784.1:0-17031 GCA_039654485.1 Withania somnifera
CAGACATTATGACTGGTTTTGATTAATTGTAGTGATAGAGCTTGTGAAGGGCCGATAGGATTTGTTGTGGTATATTATTTGTGGTTGAGCACAACATCATAATAAAAACTTATTTTCATATATTTATTTCTACTAATTTATGACCAAGAACTAAAATCACTGATTTCAAAACCTTGCATTGCCTGGTGTGCCTACTTTCAGTATTATGAGACTAAAATGAGTATAAAATGATGATTTTACCACTCTTTGATGATAAAAGGATTAAATAAAGATATGATCATTATTTTTGAGACGCTGCTAGACTCGATGAAGTTAGATGACCAAATATTAAGATTTATATTAATTTTAGTCTCGGTGATGATCGATCAATGGTACTAAGTTATTCCAATTTAGACTCGCTAAAGGTTGGGCGTCCATTTTGAGATTTATGATTTGAGATATACCATATAATTCCAATTACACCTATAAGTTGTGGAGATATTATACAATGATGACCTTCATGAACCTTGCCAATTAAGGCTAGTATGCGATCATAGGACTAGTATATAGGGTAGTAGAGGTATACATGTGTGGGATTTAAATTGGATCCTGCATAATGGATCTTTACTTGGACATGGACATTTTACTTGTATCATAGCATAGCACTCTGCATCTTTTATCCTTGAGTGTTCTTTGCTAGTTGTACTCTCCGGTTGTATGAGAGGTCGAAGGTTTGCATTCATTTATTTGTAATTCTTAGGTGTATGAGTGATCGTTGGGATTTTTCTTATTATTGTATAGATTAATGTTACTTGCTAAGTATACTTTTTGGCCTTCCTTTATGCATTACATTATTTCAGTGTTTGTTTGTAGTCATCCTCTTTATTCTTATTCTCCACTTTTGAGGTTACTGGTATACCTCCATTTCTTTTATCTTAATTTATATCTTATTAGTTGCGCATGGATTCAGGTATGTTCTCATCTTTGTTTTCCTGAGTCTTCAATATTGTTAGCTAGTCTTTAGGATTATTTACTTGTTTAGACTGTTAGCTAGTTTCTTCATACTTTCACTATTTTCTTATTTCTTTGACCTTTCTTTCTTTATCTATCTATTTATACTATTATTCCTTAAATATTCCTAGTTGGTAGATGATGCCTATTGGGTACCTAATTGTTTCAGCTATTTGATACTCATACTACACTTTAACATCTTGCGGTGCAGATTCAAGTATGAGTGATCACCACTGATTCTCCTCTTCATGTTGATTATCTTTATCCAAGGTAGAAAATGGTCTCCAACGTTCAGGTTTTTTTTTACCTTTATTTACTATCATTCCCTATCATTTCTACTTTTGAAGAAAAATATTTTATGACTTTTGGATCTTGTACTTTCTTGATATTTCGTATGTAGTGCCTCATATATTTGATACCTGATATTAGGACTCCTTTTTATCATATTAGACTTCTGATCTACCTGTTCCCTTATATATGTATTTATCTTCCGTTTCTAGATATTATATCTTGCTTATTCCTATTGTTAAGTGGTTCACCTACGATGGGATCTAGGTGTTCTCATTACCTTAGAAATTGAGGTCATGTTATTTGAGTGAAGATTTCGATCATTTTCAGAAAACTAGTCACTGTATTTCAAAACTATCCTTTTTCAAATTCTTTCAAAGTGGCTATATTCACAAATTTAGTCAATGAGATTATTTTTTATGACTTAGCCGAATTCTCAAAATATTTCAAATATAACTAATTTCACACAGTTAGTCATTTTTAATGAGTTAATATTTGTTCAAACCGATTTTGGGATGTTATCGAGGTACCTTTAAACCTTCCTTAGGACATTACCACAATCATTACCTGGAATTTCTAGAAATCAAGTTTTGTCCTTGTTTGCGACATTTGAATATTCTTTTATGTTTTTGTAATTTCTTTAAAAATTTAAGTGGCAACTCTATCTTATTTTTAATTTATTTTTTAAATTTTGATAAGTTTTGAAGTAATTTTAAATTTTTTAATTCATCAACATATTTTTTTCTAAAATCAAAAAGAAAAAAAAAAGAGAAAACATTACTTTCCTTCCTTGTCTTTCTAAGTGTACTCGTCAGCCTTAAGGGAGGCCAATAGGGTGAGTTAGTAATTTTTTGTATCTTCCTTACTTTTGGGGTTCGGTAAGGTTTTAGGTATATTTAGTTTATTATTACTTGTTTATTTTCTTCACTTGTTATATATTTGGTAGTTACTGGGTCATCCTTATGTTGTGGATTATTTTAGTTACTAGTTCATGTTCAGTTACCTTCTTTTCCCTCCTGATATCAAGGTTACCAGTATACCTCCTCTTTTCCTCTAACTTTCTCTATTTATGGTTTATGGAAAGTGCCCCCAGTGTGTTTTTATTTTTAATCTAAGAACCTTTTTATTTAAATACTAGCTAGTTGTGTTTACTTGCAATCTTTTTGTTTAGCTAGATTCCTTACTGTTATTATAATTCATTGCTTTCTATGACTTACTTATCATTCTTATCTTCTATTTATCAATGTTGAATCTTATATGTTCCCAGTTGGCCTATAATGTCTATTGAATTATCCATTGCTTTAGCAATTCGTACTCATACTATACTTCTTCATTTTTATGGTGCATATCCTAGTACGAATTCTCGTCGTTGATGTCGCTGGTTGTGCTTAGATTTTACAGACCTTTGGGAGACATATGATAAGTCCTTGGCGACCAGAATGCACTTGTTTATCCTCTTTTGTCCTCTATTGTTTTGTATTTTAGAGAATATATATTTTATAATATTAGCACTTTGTACTGTAGTAACTCCTGCAAGTAGGATACTAGGTCCAAGGATTGGGTTTCTTGGCTATTCGATTATGCTTTTATTCATAATTTACCTTCTACTTTCTATTTACTAGTGCTTATTCTTATTTGTGGTTGTCATTCTTTATGTTGTTTCGAGCTATGGGTTTGATTCACCTATTTTATTTTAAGCATTAACTTCATTTCTTTCGTATTTATAGGGTGTTAGACTTTCCTCCCATGGTGAATTGCGGTAGGTGGCATCACGACCTTTAAGTTTTTGGATCATGACAATATCTTTCACTAAAAATAAAGCGAGATTTGTCTATGACCCTCGTAGAAAAGGCGCAAGTCGAAAACCAAGAGATGAAGCAAGTTTGTAACGAGGAAAGACAACAATGAATTTATGAATGTCAATGAGTCACCTAATTTTTGAGTTCACTGGTTGGTGGGGCCTAGTCATGTTATGGTTACATTGTTTGGATGAGAGATTTTTTAAGTTTCAATATAAATTTTAAATAGAATATATAGGAACTTTCTAATGATAATTGACTACTTTTATAGTAGAAAAACTATTTCAAAATCTTTTGCACAATATTATATGTTCTTTGATGATGCTTTGCTATTTTACACAAGTGAGTTACAGTATGCTAATGATATTAAGGGGGCTAAAACATTCTCTTATGCTTCATGATTGTTAACTAGTGCATAAAATTCATTATATTTTTTATGGATATGAAGGTTAAGGATACTGCAAAACCTCTTTGACTGAACAAAGTATTCAAAAGGCTCCCTTTTATTTTTTAATTTAGGGATGCTTATCTCAAAGAAGAAATTATCTAAAACAGATTTTGAAGTTTTAATTGACAAAAGCTTAGATAGAGTTAGAAGTTGCGGAATAAGTCTACGATAAGGTATTGCATATCCACATCTATAGGCTTCTACCTTTATCCTATTACAGAAAATTTTGAAAGGGATAAAAACTATTTGAGGGACCTCTTGTGGGAGGGGCAAGTAGTCTAGAGCAAAGCCCTTCTTGTGGCATCGATCTTGTATAAAGACAAAAAAGACAGGAAGGATCAAGAATTACAAAATGTACTACTTGAAAAGAAGCAACCACAGATAAATAAGTTTGAAATTATTGAACAAATAAAAATAACCTTTGGATGAAGTGGATAAATAAGATTACTTTAAGGGGGGGGACTGGTGGTTGAACTCAAATTCAGTGCATTTTTTAGATAAAAAATTTACACTTTTGATAATGTAAGAGTAGTGGTAGATAGAAAATACCTATAGAATGAAAATAATACTCTGGAAATGTAAGATGTTTAGTGGAGATCAATAAAAAAAATCACACAATTTTTTTCTGTTAACAATACTCCATATTTAATGATCTTCTATGAAATTAACATGAACTTATACATATTATAGAGTTTCGAGAGTTTTTGATGAATATTGAATAATATCATATTTAATGATTTTACACATGTTGAGTTTGGTATATTACGATGATTGACAAAATGATGGAACAAGTGCAAGGAACAAATAGATGATACATGGTTTAATGTTTAGAGTCCAATTTGTGTTAGAACTCTCTGAATAATAGAAGTCTCAAGAAGAAATGGTTACGAGTCTACACAAAGCTTATACAAGATAGGATTTCAATATTATATAAACTCAAACAACTAAGAAAGAGAGGAATACTTGTCAAGAAGGAATTCTTAATGGACTGAGAATCTACGAACCAAGATCCTTATTGGGTCAAGATTGATTTTTTGATTGACAAAAGAATAGAATATGTGAATAAAATAGGTTTTTCTACTTGTTTCATCGCACTGAGTCCACTCTTCTGTAGGATTCCTCCGGTCCAGAAAGCCTATGAAGAGAGGAGATTGAAGTCTTAAGTAGATAGGAGTCTACGTACGAAAATAAGTCTATAATTTGGAATAAATATAGAGACTCCAAGAAAAAAAAGGAGTCCTTGTAGAGAGAGAAGTCTACAATGCCAAAGATTACATAGCTGGAAAAACCAAGAGACTTCAAGAAAGAAGGGAGTCCTTATGAAGATAGAAGTCTAATTTTATGAGAGTAAAAAGATAACTATAAATACACAAGGTATCCCCTATGAATACTTGTGCACTCATATTGAAAGAAAAAGACAAAACATGAGCAAATAAATAAGAACAATATTTGAGAGACTTCTTTTTAGCTATCGAAATACATCCTGATATTAAGAAATAGACCGATGAACCTGTTCCATCTACAAATTCTAAACGGTTCTTGAGTCTAGTATTATGTACTAGCAAGTTCTTATCAAGTTGTAATTTATTGATTTCTTAGAATTGATGTTTATAAAGAAATATTGATTTGATTAAACTTCAAGTTTGTGGAAACTCCAAGTGAGGTTCAATAGTAAAGAGATATTGTTGAACATTTAGGATTCAATGTTACTTTATAGAATTTCAAGAGTTGTACTCTGTATAAATTTCAAGTTGGGGGTGACTTGAAGAGGGTTCAACAGTCAGGGGTGATTGTTGAAGATTGGAATTAGAGTTAGTTCCTAGGAGTGCAAAAATTATAATCTAAATTATTTCATAAGCTCATAGTTTTAGTGGAGTTTGGGATAAATCCTGCAAGGGTGCAGGTCGTGTTTCTTAACCCTTTTAAGATGGGGTTTCCCATGTTATATATTGTGTTATTTACATTACTGCATTACTTCCTGTTGAGTCCTAACTAATAAATAGGTAGGTCGACTTGTTTCATTTATGTGGTAGGAGCGGATAACTCTTCATTTAGTATCATAACAGGTTATCCTGTTACAAGTCTAACCACTTAAGAAAGGATCATAATGAATCAACACCTCTACTGAGTTATGATGAAGAACAACGTATTAATAGGCCACCTCTATTCAATAGACAATATTACTTTTGGTGGAAATAGAGAATGAAAGACTTGTTACAAGCTCATGATTGTGGGCTTTGGACCAGAGCCAATGATGGCCCAAAGTATCTGATGAAGAAGAATGTTGAAAAGGTTGATGTGCCTAAGGACAAAAGTGAACATGTTAAAGCTGACTACAGGATGCTTGGAAAGAATGCTAAATACAAGTGCATTCTTGTGTGTGGTCTTGGACCACATGAATACAATCGAATTTCAGGATGTACAATGTCAAAGAAAATATGGGATACCATAGTGAATGCTTATGAAGGAACTACAAAGGTTAGGAAATTCAGGATGACCTTGCTACGTTCTGAATATGAGACCTTTAAAATGAAGATTGGAGAGTCTCTCCAGTATATGACAACTAGATTCACTACTATTGTGAATGAGCTGGTGTCCTTGGAAAAAACTCTATCTATTGAAGAAATACTTGAAAAGGTACTTAGGACACTTCCTAAGTCATGGGATGTGAAGCTAACTACAATCAGGAAAGCCTTGACTTGACCAACATGACACTTGATAAGTTGGTTAGAAACTTAAGGACCTATGAAATGAATATGGAAGAACAAATCATTTTCTCTCAAGGATACTAAAAGTGATGGATAAGATCTAAATGATAAATACATGTCCTGAATTACCAAAAATTCTGAGAAGTTCCTCAAGAAAGGAGAAAGTAGTGGCAAGAATATATTTCCAGGAAAGGGAAGGAGTTTGGACAAAGGACAGTTGGGAGGATATTACAGTTATCATATAAAGAATTTCCCAATGAGGAAAATCAAATGGAAAAAAGGAGAAAGCAGAGAAAAAGAAGAAAAGAAAGGAGCAATCACAAGATAAGAAAAGAAAGGGGTCGTTACAAGACATGTAAGATGCTTAGGGACCAGGTTCTGATGACTTAGACAATAATGAGTCGAAAGAAGTTACTCTAATGGTTCTTGAAGAATCAGACACAAATTCATAAGGCAAAGAAAATGAGGTAAGTATTCTTGACTTACAAGATAAGCTTGATTTATTTTTAAAGAAAAAGTTGACCTTCTTAATGATCACTTTGATAAATGATTTGCCTGCTTACTAAAAAGAGAGATTAGTTTCTCAGTTACTTTACCAGTCCAAAGTTTGAATACATTATCAAACTGGAAAAGGAAATACAATCCTTAAGGGAATATATCGGACAATGTGATTCTTCCATTTTGTCTCTTAAATTTGATATTTTGTAACTAAATATCACAGATTTTGGAAAGAAAAAAATGACTAATGAACAATTCATATGTGAAAATAACGTTAGAAAGATCAAATATGAATTGCATCTTGAAAGGGAAAAATATAGGAGAACTTGGTTCGAGTTTGATGGGACTAAGTGTGAACTTTAAAAGTCAAGAAAGTAGATCAATTCTTCCATGATTGTTTCCCAACTTAGTAGTATAACACACAGTGAAAAAGTTAAACTAGGCTTTGTAAAAAAAGCACCAGTAGTCAGTCTAATCTCTGCACTTTCTGTGGTAAAATTGGTCATACTAGACTAAGATGCCTAGTAAATAAAAAACACCACGACAAAACATAGAGTTTGTAATAAAAGGGATAAAAGAAGTACCTAAAATAAATAGGTTAACCAAAAAGAAACAATCTGTTGATGTGTTACCTGCCTAGGTATGAGGTGATCTTATTCATATGTTTTGACCAAAGAAAAGAACCCAAGCTTGTTTAGGTTCCTATAATGGTCCTCGGGAACATTCCCTTGATTCCCTCAATTTCTCTATATTTAGAGCATTTTTGTAACTGCCCCAAGTCATTTATGATCTGTTAGGACTGATAGTTCTGTCCTCTGGTAGTTTTATAGCTTGTCTCTTTTATAATTATCACTTCCTCAGGACTTACTCAACTTATACTATCCCGAATCACCTTTTCGTCTATTTCATTGAGTCAGAGTGTTTATTATATAAAGATTTCATAAATAGATGGATGAAAGAGCACTCTGTTTCCATTTCGAGCCTCAATTATTCAAATTGAGGATGGCTGGGCTAGGAAGCATGGCGACCACGGGGGCTGAGGGTCGCGATCACGGAGACCAGTGGCTTAAAGCATGATCATAGAGGTAGGGCTTGTGATTGCAGGGCACTACCTGGCAGCCAGACATATATAACCTTTCTTCTAAGTTTTGATGAAAGATTCCCATGTCTACTCTATTTTTCAATCTCTCAAGACTAAACCAGTATATTAAAGAGGTTATTTTGAGTTTCTAACTCGTGGAATCATATTTAGGTGGTTCTACAATCGTTTCTACCGGGTAATTTATTCTTTTCTCTTTAGTTATAAAGTTTTTCATATTATATAAGCTTTTCAGGGCTTGTTTCTTCATTTTATACCTTTAGTTTGTGCCCTATCTTGTACCATATGATGTATGAAATGTTCTCTACTTGTTGGTATAAGTACTTCACTTTTTTGACTTTAATTCGAATTTGACCCTGCTATTTATCTAACAATATGAATCTCGCTTTACTCTTCCTGACACATGGATTATGTTTTCTCTAGATTTGTACATTACCGAGCTAGTTCGTGATTCTCAAATTCTTTACTTTT
Source organism: Withania somnifera (assembly GCA_039654485.1). Taxonomy (NCBI): domain Eukaryota; kingdom Viridiplantae; phylum Streptophyta; class Magnoliopsida; order Solanales; family Solanaceae; genus Withania; species Withania somnifera. Next base: position 8,302 of record JBDJHY010521784.1, read on the forward strand.
GAGGTTTTCATCAGAGCAGGTAAAATATGGTCTACTTTTTTTAGACTGAGTATTAGTGTAGTATATGTATGATCAAGTGCCAACTCAGGCTAGGATTACTAGTTGGAGCCCTGCTATATTTATTCTTCCAGCCTATGGTCTACTTAGTTGACTTGTATCTTAGTTAGTTACCCTAGGCTATATTTCCCTACCAACGTGTCCAAAATTGACTCTGGAACATAGTATGGTTGGGGAAGGAGTATAACCTTTGGTGCATATGGTGTATATGCTGACTTCAAAATGTAATGAAGTTAGGGAGGGGATAATACTAGTGGTTAGCGCTTAGTAGCTATATCCTGGTTTATGCTGGTGGCTTTAGAGCCGATCTAGATAGGCTAATTATTTTGAATTGTACATGAGCTGTTGCGTATGATTAGCACGTGTATGATCACTTGGATATAGATAGATGGATACAACCTTGTTGGATAGTTAGCAACTTTGTTTAATGATATTTTACCCTAGCCCAGTGAGAACCTAGGAGTGAATTATATTGGCCTAAGATGTGATAGCTCCATGTTTTCCCTTGCATGGTTATGTGTTTATCCCTTAAGGGGCATGCTCTGTAGAGTTGTGGTATATTTTTTATGATTACACGTGGCTCGGGATTGTAGTTGGACTAGGAGAGGATGTGCCTTGTGACTAGGGCTTGGCAATATTCCTATAGAATCCCGTTAGGCTGTAGACCATTTTAGACTATTGATTGATTCTGTGTAGCGAACATGCATTAACATCTTAAAATTTAACTTAATTTTGATAGAGTAATAATCGAAAATTGATTTTTTATATATTTATATCTTCCACGATTGCACTCATGAGAAATATAAAGCTATTTTCTAACACTATTAGATTCTATCTTCTCACTATTACTGTAATTTATAGATATTTCCAACATGGCAACAATTGGGGTTTTACCGAGATTAGGATTTTTCCTATGAGGTTGAACTTCAGTTTTTTACTAAGATATGATATACGGGCTGAGCCTGAGTTTTGGCGATTATGATATGATGACTATGCTACTAGTTGGATTTTGTATGAGATTTTGTGCATACATGGGGCAGGAAACTCCCCTAAGGATTCGTCACACTCTGACTTGAATTACTATATCTAGGGTATGTTGTATGACCAAGGGAGGGGTATACTATATTAGGAGAATTAGGTATACATGAAAGGTTCTGTGGGTCCTTCCATTATGAGATTATAACCCGGGAAGGGTACGTACGGACACTATTAACTTTTCAGCCCACCTTTGCATTGCATACTCTATGCTTAATTGCACTCTTCAAGGCATACGGGGGAAGTCCTGTTGCGTTTCTTATGTACTGATATGTTGGTTGTTAGATAGAATTTGTGGATACTTTTTTGTGTGGTTGATTACCTCCCTTGCCTTAGTTACTATTATATCAGTGGTTATATTCCCCATGTTTCTCTTTCTCTTATGGTCCTTACTTTTTTTAGTCACGTTGGAGCTCTAGGAATTTGTCGAGTTTGGTCATGATTTTCTTGTGGCCCAAGTCCTATGTCTTATACCATGATAGTTGAAATTTCTTCATTCTCTTTAGTTGATACTGCACATTGATAGTTGATCCATCACCGAACTTACTAGTTATTACTGCAGTTACCCTTTGTTGTTGTTCATTATATGTGCTTTCCCTATTTCCTTATGATCACTCTTTACTTTGCTTATGATTACTTTTTCCCGATCAACCTATGATGCTTATTAATTACTCTTTGTGTTTGGTACTCATGCTATACTTCTGCATCTTTTTATGATGCATATCTTAGCACGAGTCATCAAAGGGGACGCGATCATGCGAGCTAGTTTGGTGTTGTTTCAGGAGACTCGGTGAGCAGTTGACATTCTTGCTGACCATTCCTCCTTCTATCTTCACATCTATTCTAGTGGAGTCTGATAGCTATTATGTAGTTTTTGCTCCATTGTGGGTTGTATATTGTACTTTATATATATAGATGCTCTACACCACAATACCAGGTTATAGGGAGTTATTTTTAGTTGTGTATTTCGTATTTAACTTCTGTTTCTTCTTTTTTATTTCGCCCTTATTCTTTTCGTTTGGTTCTTGGTACTGTCTCATCATATTATGCTCTAGTCCAAGATTATGTTTGTCAATATGTGGGATGTTGATGCCATCAGAATTTGATTTTCAGATCGTGACAATTCCTAAAACTAACCTCTAATTTTTGTAGGAAAAAGTGAGAGGAAGAAAGCAACAATGATACATGAATAGTGCTCACTAAATAAAATTTCCTCTCCCTTACTGAATAAAAGTGACCTTGGAGGAGATTGAAAGATAAAGATGAATCAAAGAGTTCATAGAGGAATGACGTAAAAGAAATAGGTTTTGAAAGAAGCAATGTCTGCTTAGCAGAAGGAGCTTGATAAGTCTAAAAGGAATAAATAACTTAGGTTCTGGCATGCTAAAGTCATCAACTTTGTTCTTGTTGCAGATAGAAAATGTACATGTATGGAAAAATTTCTTAGATCATACTTAATCTCATGTTCCACTGAAAAATAGATTATTGAGATTCACAAAGGCACTAGAGAGAGAACAGTAGGAAAGGAACATGTTAGAATTGGGTATAATTAAAATTACATTTGTATCCCCTAATGATTGGCTAAAGAACACTACACGAAATGCATATTATGTTATAATTTTATGCTCATTCTGTACATTTTGTTGTATGTCTTTATACCATTTTCAAGTTCAAGTAACTTATTCAATATAACAATATATTTGCCAATGTCATGGGAAAATGGTGTGAAAAAATGGAAATAGGATCAAGCATTGAACTACTAGTCATATGTTCACTAAAGTTTTTTTTATTATTAGAACTAAATATAAAACATTTATACCTATTTGTTCCAAAATGTCCAAGAAGAAATAAACTCCTAAAAGTACTCTATAACTATCACCTTTTTTAAAAAAAATACTCAAGGTGATTCATGACTTTTTTTTTAATAAAGCTGAAAGTCTCATCCCACCACACTTCCTTTCAAAGTTAAACTCTTCAACTTAAAAGGACTTCTTAATTGTTTGAAAATTGAAAAATCTATTTGCGTCTTACTTGAACCCACTTTCACTCTCCTCCTTCACAACCATGATCTTTTCCATCCACAAATGCCTCATACCCAACTTCATCTCCTTCTCTCTATTAAGACTTGAAAGTTAAGTTGTCTTTTTCACTAAGCTCTTGAAAATCGGACAATATCCACCCAACCACCCACTTTGCTTCTCCTCTTTCTTTCACTTATCTCATTATTCCTGCCACCAACTAACCTCTAAAATAAGTCAGTATTATTCAAATTCCAAGGGCATTTGTCGTTGATAATCTAGGAATTGCTAATATGTATAGGGACTTCGATAATATACCTACTATTGAAATTGTGACTGGTGAGGGTACCCTTATTGTGTATGATCAATAGAAAATTAAGGTACTAAGAGAAGAAGAATCATCTATAGAAAATTAAGGTACTATAAAATTAATCTGATGTGTGTCTTTTGATACTTTGTTTAAACTTTAAATCGATTGAAATAGGTTAAGCACAGTACACAAGAAGTATGAGCTTGTCATCATAAAAAAAGGGAATATGTTAGGTTTTGGTATGCTTTGGTGATTGAAAAAATAATGGAACAAGTACATGGAATAGTAGATAATACATGCTTCAATGTGTAGAGTCCAATTTATGTTAGAACTCTTTGAATAAAAGGAGTAAAAAAATCGATTATGAATCTAGACAAAGCTTATCCAAGATAGGATTTCAATACAACACAAACCCAAGCATGCAAGCAAAAGAGGAATCCTTGTTAAGAAGAAATTCTTAATGGTCTTAGAAACTAAGAACCAAGATCCTTGTTGGAGTCAATTTGATTTTGTTGATTGAAAAAACTATGAAACAGATGAATAAAACATGTTCATCTACTTGTTTCATCGCACTGAATCCAACCTGATGTAGGATTTCTCTGGTTTAGAAAGCCTATGAAGAAAGGAGATTGAAGTCTAAAGTAGATAGAAGTCTATGCACGAAAATAAGTCTACATTTTGGGATAGATCTAGAGAATTCAAGAAAAAATGAGTCCTTGTTCTTTAATGCCAAAGAGTCCAAATAGCTGGAAAGACCAAGAGTCTCCACAAAAGAACGGAGTTCTTGTTAAGATAGAAGTCTATTGTGATGAGAAGATCAAAAGATAACTATAAATACACAAGGGCTTCCCCATAAAGCCCTGTGCACTCATAATGTGAGGAAAAGACAGAACACGATCAAATAAGCAAGAACAATATTTGAGAGAGTTTTGTCTAGCTATCGAAGTATAGCCTGATACGAAGAAACATATTGACAGACCTGTTCCATCTATAAATGCAAAACAGTTCTTGAGTCTAGTTTGATGTATTAGGAAGTTTTTATTGAGTATTGCTTTTCTAGAATTGATGTTTAGGAAGAAATATTGATTTAAGTAAACTTCAAATTAGGGAAAACTCAAATTAAGGTTTAATAGTCAAAGGTGATTGTTGAACATTTAAGAATTAGAGTTAGTTCCTAGGATTTCAAGAGTTGTAATCTGAATAAACTTCAAGTTGGGGATAACTTGAAGAGGGTTCAACAGTCAGGGATAATTGTTGAAGCTTGTAATTAGAGTTAGTTCTTAGGATTGCAAAACTTGTAATCTAAATTGTTGCTTAGGCTCATTGTATTAGTGAAGTTTCGGATAAATCCTACAAGGGGTGCAGGTTGTGGTTTTTTACCCTTTTAAGTTGGGTTTTCCATGTTAAATATTGTGTTATTTACATTATTACTTTATTTCCTCTTGAAGCATAGGATAAAAAATAGGTAGGTCGACCTGTTTCATTTATGTAGTAAGAGCACACAGCACTTCAACATATACATTGAATGTAATGTTTTTTCTTGGTGAGAGATCTAACAAGTCCTACTGATGCTTTTGGAAACAAGCCTTTGTAAAAGGATAAATAACAAAAGAATAATTGAAAAAGTAATTGACAAAGTTCATAAGGTGACTTAAATTTAAAATTGTAAATGGATTAACACCATGCAACTTTCAGATAAATGATGAAAATATAACCATTGATTTAGGTGGAAGAAGTTGTAGCATCCTTTTCTCCATTTGCCTTTTGATTTTCTCTCCATTGTCTCTTACAACCAACACTTTTTTTGTGTGTTATGACACTTGAATATTCTCCTGTCGAGAGGTTCCTATTTAAGTCTTCTTCAGTTGAATGATTCCAATTATATTCATCTTCAATTGGTGAGATTCTGTTAGTATACTGTAAAATGCAAGAACATTTGAATAGATAATTAGAATAAATCTAACAATTTCTTTTATCTTGTCAAACATGTAAGAATCAAAAGTAAATTTGGAACGAACAATTGCTAAATAATTACTAGAAACTTGTTGAAAGTACTTTATATTAACAAAAGAAGATAAGCATAAGGTTTATATGAATTACCATATAAAGATTAGTGATGGAGCGGAATTTTATACTTCCTGGTATTCCTTTTGTGAGATGATACTTTCCATCTGTTTCATCTCTTGTCCAGAGCTTTGAACCATAATTGACATTATTGTCGTTTAAAATATGATTAGAATTACTTTGAAAGATATCTTCGCATGTAACTCTGTTGAGGTCAGACTCACCTAAAATTATATATAAGAAAATGATACAGTACATGTGGCTGAAAATGTTTCATAAATGATGGAAAATTAGTTAATTTGAGATATAATATTTCATACCATTTATTTCGGGTTCCTTTTGTTGTTCCTTGAAAGAGTCATCATGCTTCTCTTTGTGAAAGTTGAATGATCATTCATAAAATTACAACTTAAACATTTTTATTATAATCTTTTGAAATTAATTGGAAAAGAAAATAAGTAGTTATGACTTACCTTAATAGTGAGGTCAATAATATTGGGACATAACATTGTCTCCTCTGAATTTTCTTGTTGTAAATGACCGTCTACATCCATCTCCTCTTTCATTGATAATGTCTTCTTCAAACAGCCCTCTTGATCCTTTACAGATTTATCTTCTTCAAATTTTTTCTTCTTCTTGGCATCCTCTTCCTCTTTCTTTTGTAGATGGAGCATATTAAAGGTATGCTATGAAATACATACAAAACTCATGATCAACCAGTTATTTAAATTCACAATTGATGCTCACAGAAATTAAGACCTTCCCTCTATACTAATTGTGTTCAAAGAATGACATAAATGATATTATAGAAATAATCTTTTTTTTCTCCAACCATCTATATAAAACTTAACTTAGATCTAGCATATATTCATCCAAATTGTGGAACAAACACATAAAATATTGATGTATACTTGTGGATGACAAATAAGAATATAGAAAAAAAATAATCATACCACGAAAAGAAGAATGGCAAATATTTGATAAACAAAGTTGATACAAGATATATGTATGTATCCATTATACGAATGAATAATTGTACTTGAATGAGACTAACCATACATATAAATTACACGTTATGTTCTAATAGATAATAATCAAAACAAAAGAAAAAAAGAAAATCAAGTATTTGTCAATTTTGTTAAAGGAGCGATGCTTGATAAATCAAAATAATCAATGAACACAAGATAAAAAAGAAGTGAGAAAAAAATGGATGAAATCATATAGGTGAACACAAAGTCAAAAAGATGGATTGAATCAAACTCACCATCACCCAATCTGAGTCTTTCATTGTAAAACAAACAAAAGTGAAAACTATTCCCTCAAAAACATGAAGCAAATTTATGTCACCTATTGTGTATGTTGATTCAAATGTCTCCTCTTTGTCACTTGACAACATAAACAATCGAACAAATCAATGTCTCAAATGTTATATGTGCATTCATGATTGCTCAATTGTTCCTTAAGGACTATATTTGGTGCCGTTTGGGAAAATATTACTTATTTGTCAAATAAACATGAAAAGGGACTTTTAAAGAACAAATATAAATCTTCCAAAGTTTTGTATCAATTATTGCGAAGAATTTTCCTATTAGTTTTATGGTACTAGTGATAATTTAACACTAATTCAGAAAGTTATTTATCATTTATTTCCTACTTATTTCACATTTATGGCTTATTTTCAATTTTCAAAATTTTCATGTCTTTTTAGATACTTCTTCAAAATTACACTATACTAGACTCTTCTTATTCAATTTAGTTACTCACCATATTTTATATTGGTAAATAAAATTAAAATATGATCAGTAGATTTATTTTTTCAAAAATAATTTATGGTTTAATAATGTTAGTTCTCATGTTAGGTCAATAAGTGACTACAACTTATTAAGGAAATATAATCCTATATAACCATTTGGTCAAAATTATCACAAATATTGGCTAAACTTATTAAATTTCATAATATAGTCCAAAAATTCAAAACTGATTTAGCTCTCGGTCTATTCTTCCTTCTCCTCTGCTTTATCTTATTTACCAAATAAATGCTATACTCAGTTTCTCTATATGTAACGGCTCTTTTAATTTTTTTTATAGTGTTAAATTAAATTATTTTAATTTAATTAATATTAGTGTTGTGTTAGCATATCAAATTATATTAAAATTTTATTATTTTAACGGCTAGGTTTTGTTAGAAATAATTTTTATTAATTTTGATATATTTATATTATTATAAATATTTTATATTAACTTATATAATACCCGATTATTTTAAAACCGGGGAATAACAATTCCCCCTAAAAATTTATGCCGCCGCCTTTCCCAGATAATATATCTATATATATATATATATTAGTATGCACAAATTGGGGAAATGAAAATGATTACTGTTTCCTTCCTTAGCAAATTATTCAAAGAAATTAAGAAGAGAACATTTGTTCTCCAAACTTTCTTGATTGTTGGCAACGTGTAGCCCTATATTAAGGGTAATTTTTCTCCGTAAAAGTTTGGTATCTTAGTTCCTCGTACATTTCTTCCCAGTAATTCCTTTTTTTACTATAATTTTAATGTATTTTTTATAGCAAATAAATGTTTTAGGGCTTATATCATTAAGTCTACCCATAGAATGGAGCCCTAATTTGTGCCACACGATCCGCAGGTCGTGCTCTTCATGTTGATATAACTATTTTCTGATTTTGAGCTGTTAGGGTTTTGGACCCGATTTTTAGTCAAGATTTTGGCTCTGCTATTTATATAGCAATATGGGTCTTGTTTTACTCGTCTTGACTCGCTGATCATGTTTTTTATAGTCTCACTCATATTCGAAATTTGTGCAAAGATTTTGACTAGTTGGGTATGTTTTAGAATTGTTCTTCGGTAGCCAGGCAGGCTAGGTTTATTGTATAAATGACTAAGTATTGATATAGCATTTACATTGGTAAATTTTCATCTCGGGGATGGGATACTAGTCTGAAGCCCCGTTATTATTACACTTTAGCCTATAGCCATTTTGTTGGTCTTATCGCTCGGTACTCAACTTTGGGACTACGTGAGTCCACCTACTTATTTTACACAGACTCTGGACTGTAGTATGGTGGGGAAGGAGTAACATCTTTGATGTGTATTATCTATACACCGACTCTAGACCCTGGTGAGGTTGGGGAGGAGATTATTATAGTGATTAAGGCTTACTAGCCATCCCCTGAAATTGTTGTTTGGTATCTTGGAGGCTGATCCAAGGTAGGTTGCTTACTT
>JBDJHY010522001.1:0-17029 GCA_039654485.1 Withania somnifera
AGATAGATAGATAGATAGATAGATAGATAGATAGATAGATAGATAGATAGATAGATAGATAGATAGATAGATAGATACAACAAGGAACAAGTAATAAAGCTTGCCAATCACAACAATGGAAGAACCTAGATAAAATAATAAAGTGTAGTTGAGTCCTCGCAATAGATAGTCAAATAATAGGGGATGAATATGAAAGGTATACTGGTAACCTCAATAAAAGTCAAAGAAAGATGACATAACCATGAAAAGACCCATACATAACTATCAATCGAGGTCATGATCAAGAGAAAGGAAGTACAATTAATTAATACAAACAAAGAATAAAATGGTCAGATATAAACCCATTGGCACCCCATCCTGCAAGAAGGTATCAATTAAAGCTCACCCCTTGTCATCAAATTTTACCAGAAGGTACTAACAAGAAGATAAATGCGAAATGTAACATAGACATGAACGCAAATGATAATAGTAGATGAAGAATAAATATGTATGCCCCTCCTATGATTTTGGTAGGAAGGACCCTTAGGAGGACTTCCTACATATCTGATAAAATATGCCTTCCCCCGGTCATATGCAATTGTTGTTGGGTGGTAAGTCCCATGGAGGGAATCCCTGCATACAATCTCATAAATGGGTCTCATGATATCAGTATAGGTATCAATTCCAAGTAAATACAATATCAATAGATGCTTGGACTTTACCAAGTCTGGAGCTAGCATGACTAATAGAATCTCTATAGAAGCTTAGACTTCACCAAGTCTGGAACTGTCATAATCAATATAATCTGAATATATGCATAGCCTTAACCAAGTTTCGAGCTAGAATAATCAATATAATCTTAACAGGTGCTCGGCCTTCAGAAAGTCTAGAGCTGGCACAATGAATATGATCTTAACAAACGTATGGCCTTCACCATGTCTGGAGCTAGCATAATCAATAAAATCTCAACAGGTGGACTTCACCAAGTATGGAGTTGGCATAAGTCAATAATGAATGTGCTAGTCTATCCCTAAGTCTAAACCAATCAAAAACTCAATATTCATGCTCGGCCCTCACTGAGGATGAAATAAAGTAATGGATAATCCTCAACATCTGACATCAGGCTGAAACTATAAGTGCTAGCGAGGTAATGTACCCGATTTCAGGTTTTAGGTCATAGACTAAATAAATATAAAAAAATAGTACCAGGTGCCTAATCAATAACTGGGACCTAAAATAATTTAAGAAAACCCTAAAAGAGTACATTATAGTAAAGAGTCCACTTATAAAATAGTTTCATATCAAGATTAGCCGGTAATATCAAAATATCTGTGCTCAACTTTCAATATCAAAATCTCAAGTACTGCAAGTAAGAGATATTCATAAATGGGCCTTTAAGACCAAATCAATATCCAAAATAGGCTCGTTAGGCGATGCAAGGTTTCAAAATCAACAATATGGGGCTCGTAGACATCATCAGTGGAAACCAATGCATCAAATCTCAATAACACATTAATGACATAGGAATGATAAGGAGCATAATCACAGTCAAGGATTACAACAAATCTCATTGGCCTAGACAAGGTCAGAATTACTACAGGAAGCATAATCAGCAAAAATAATGTCTAATACTCATAGATATTCCTAATAATCAAATAATCTATGTTCTAGAGTAAGTGCAGACCATATGGTAATCTATAATCAAAATCCAACACCAATACATAATTGAGAACTGACTAAAGGAATTGACAGGGTCAAGGGTACCAACCTAAAATTCTCAGCCCAAGGATTCTAATCAGTACTATTATTTCCCATATTATGCATGTCCAAGAAAGTAAGTCATAGCCTACTTGTCCTCCAAAGACATGCTCGCAAATATAGTGTAGAGATGTCTAGAGTGCTCTAGAACTCCAAAAATGTGCAAATAAGCCCAAAAGATAACAAAACTATAAAAAAATAATCTACACATTATGACGAGTCCAACGATGCCCAAAATTTTATCAAAATATTAGAGTAACATGTGTCGAAACGGGCCTATAATACCACAAACCCAAAATTCTGAACAAAAGGTACCAAAACATTCCCCACATTGTGGGGAACTCATAGATAAAATTTGGAGCTAAAATGAGTAATAAATAAGGTCGAATCAAAGAAATAAATTGAAGAACATTTAGGAAAATTTAAAAAAACAATAAAATAAGGATGGAAACTTACCAAATAATGATGGAAAAGTAATAATAAACAATCCCCAATGCTTTCTCAATCAAAAGAAAGAAAACCCAAAAGCTTCATGTTCACTAATGGAGGTTTTAAGATGAAAGAGGTGGAAACATAACAAAATACTTGAGCGCATTTGCCCTAAAGGTTCAGGGGAATTTAGTGCTATCAGCGTTCACTGAGCGCAATTGTGCTAAATGGGAAAATACACAATTGGCGAAATCATGACCCATGACTGTAATTGCGCTGAACAAAATTTCAGTTGCACCAGATTCTTAAAATCTGTAACTTTTTACAGATATATTTTGGGACTCCAATCCCAAATGGAGTCCGATGCACATGAACCAAATATGTAAATTACATGGAAATGATATTCTAGAATCAGTATTGCAATGAATATTTGATTTGATATTGCTTTTTTGAAATGTTGACTAAATTCAACCCTCTAATTAAATCAAATATTTCCAACCGAGCACACAAAATGAGTTCGGCTATCCCGAAGCCCAAACGAACACCTCACCTAATCAAAACTCGACATTCTGGAGCTAACAGAAGTGTTAGATTTCAATTATAATATCATTTTAAGTGATTTTAACTGGAGCCAATGACATCAAAAGTTAAGGCTCTAAAACAGGGAAACAAAAAACCAAATGAATGACCTGGGAACAGAACAAGTGGTCCCAATAAGTCACAAATAACCTAAGGCCATTATAGGAAATCTCTATGATACAAGGAAATAAACAAAATTTAGAAAAAATAGAAGGGTCAGTCCCCAATACACAAGTATACTCGCAATTGGAAGGGTACATTCAATGCTGCTGAGATATATGTTATAGGATGGGTTCTAAAATAATAATCCATACATAATCACATAATCACATAATCGTATTACCTTTATTATCTCAATTTGAGCCAACAATTGCCTTCACCATTCACTTATCATAACAAGGAAATCTTTCATCACAAATCAAGTACCCCTGGTGAAATATGGCCCGATCCAATCACACCATGTGGGAATGTGGCACCCGATCCAATCATAATGCCATAGAAATGCTAATAAGGACCTTGGCCCTTGCTTTTATATTATTAAAATTCTCATACCATAATAATGTTGGTACAGAACTCAGCCCTTGCTTACATGTCATTAAAATATCATGATCGTAAAAAACCGGAATTCCAACAATAATTATAGTATCATAATTAAAGATATATATGGCATAATGGAAGAAAATAAGGCAAAAATCCCTCAAATAGGAAATCTTTCAAATGTAATATCAACTATCAAAAATAAGACCCACACACGGGTATAATAATCAACCAATATAAACCAAGTGAATAAAACCCCATCCGAGTATCTCAATTGTTAAGAAACAACTCAACTCAATAGAAAATGAATAATTCTAGCCAATAACTTTATTTTTAGTCCTTTATTTTTACCCCGTATGCTTTGCCAAGTGAATACCCATAAGTTTACTCACACAAAAAATCCCTAAATAGTCCTTATTACTCCTAATTGAAAATAATTAACACATAACAACCCACGATGCATTGTAAGAAAGTCAACCCCCACTTTTTTATGGACCGTGAAGGTCATTTTTGACATTCTTCAAACAATTATAATTTTACTCTTCTTTAGAGTTGCCTTGAGTTATATTTGATTAGTTTACAGGATTGATTTGAAAGCAGAGCTAAAAGTTGCAAACTTTCAGAGTTCTTTTTTAGTTTTTAGAAGCTTTTATGATGAATATATGACTTTTGACCTTATTTGGAGTTCTGAATCTCGTATAGAATTCCATTAAATACATCAACTCCAAATTATGATTTTTTTTCTAGGAGGATCTTAGTTTTAAATTTTAGGCTTTTCTTGTTGAGTTTACCTCATTTGACAAGATAAAGACAAGACTTACGGTAAAATTTTAACTTTGATCCACATTTGATGATCGGAAGCTTTTATTCATATTTCATCAATTTCATTATATTCTAGAGGTCATTTTTATCTAGGAGAAGTTTTCAAATAATTTTGAGAAATTTCAAGGAAAAAATATCTTTTTGAGTAAATTTTCCATTTCTAGTAACTTTGGCAGGTATCGGGTCAAGGAGGCCTCAAATTCATAATTTTATAGTTCAATTGTGTTTGAAATGTCGAATTTAGCTGGTTATAATATATGGTTTGTGTGCACGGGGTTCTAAATAAATCCCGAGGGTCCAATAGGAGTCTAGATTTTTTGTTGGTTGTTGTCATGTTTCAACTATTCTAGTGCAGCCACTTTATTCTCTGAAAATACGGTCAGGACACCACAAATGAGTAGAAGACGTTCTCTTATTCACGAAAAACATGGTAAGGACACCACAAACCCGTTGAGGGTTTCTCCTAAGGTTACCATGAGAACGGTTAGTAGATCGTGAAGGTGAAGGGCATTTTGGGGGGCCAATTTATTTTACCTATTGCGAACGCGGTGACTCATTTGGTAGTGAATAAATCACTGTTCATGAGCTCCTTTCCCTATTTTCACTAATTTTTATTTAGAGATCTCACTTGTGGTTTTTTCTAGGATAGAAGCTAAATCATTTGGGTAAGTTTCTAAAACTTTGAGTATTTGAGTCCCGTTAATTATTCCTCGATTTTAAGATCATATTTGGTGATTTCATTTGGTGATTTCACGGTACAAAATTTGTAACTTTTTGAGAAAACATTGATATTGTACTTTTGAATTTTGGTGGTTGACTAATACTCAATTTTCGACAAAGTTCCATAGTTATGATCCTTCAAATATGGAAAACATGAATTTCAACTAAAATATTCAAAAAATACCCTTGACTCTCAGTTTTCGCCTTTTGGGGGTGATTTTGTAACTGAATTTGGAATTATCAATATGGTATCAAATTTCATATTCTTTATTCTTAGCACATATACGATTAGATATTATAGAATCGGAGACTCGGCACAAAGAAAATGAAACGGTGATAAGCGGTGAATTTACCACTTACGTTAGTCTCTTTTGCTTTATAAATGAGTTGTTTGGACATGCTAAGAGGCTATTTAGTGTTGACATTAATGATATTTCAAGTATGGTGGTATAAAGGGTGCATTGGAAAAATATGGATCATATTAGAGGAAAATCAAAGCTGAAAATGTAAAATTAGCAACTGGAATGGACACGTGAAGAATTTAACACTGATGGCACTGCCTTAAAGCTAATGTAAAACACTACAAATGGAGATAATGCGTCAGTTATGCACTGATTGAGCTGAACAAGAAAAATACATAGTAGTACGATCGCATTATATTGATGCCACCACGATTGCGATAGACAACTTATCAAAAGTACACGATTGTGACTAAAACCACCATAATCTTGCTAAATAGACTCACCCTATGCGATCGTGCTACTACCCACGTGGTCGGGCTGAAAAAAACCTCAAAACTACGCGATCGCGCAAAAGGAAGTGTGCCTGCAATTTGAAAGCAACCCAACTATTTTTCTACAACATTCAAATGTTGCCAATGGGGGCTGAGAATGGAATCGGGCATAGGTTTTAACAAACCAAATATACACATAACATGGAAACAATATGTTTGACCTAACCAAATCATCGAAATGGACATCAGAGATAGTTTGCATGAAAAGAACCCCTTAACCAAAACCAACCAAAAGAGAATATTTTCAAAATTCCAACAAGCGCACCCAAAATGAGTCTGGACACCTCGTGAAGAAAACCAAAGGTCCATCTAGACAAAAGTCGACATTCCAGAGCTAATGGAACTATCATAATTTGATTTCAAGTGAATTTACTAAGAATTAACTATCAAGTTCCACCATTAAAAAACTGAAACTTTGAAACTAAAAACTGAGATAACAGGCAACCGAGATGACAGGCACTGAAATACAGGTCCCAACAAGTCATAAATAACTTAGGGAAACTACCAGACGTCTCTAAACATAGAAAAGTCAGAAGAAAATAAAATAACCAAATGGTTCATTACAGTATCCACCATTAAACAGGACTTACGTTCTCTAAATTTAGAGAAGGGACAGTACCTAAAGACTCAAACTTGTTAGGGTGTATTAGTCTCGTATACCCTTTCCTAGACCTCAGGTAACCCAAATAAATAAATAATTTGTGTCCATGAAACCATCTCCATTGGAACCCCTCTGATTCCTAGCTACCAGCACCATTACAAAAAGGCCGCTAGCAACCTCTCAGGCCAACCCAATCTAACTAAAACCAACTTACTTGAACATACCCTGACCTAGAGCATAACTAATGGTCAAGGAAACACCATGCTTCTACCACCCTAAATGAAACCACAACTTCCAAACTAACTCAAGAAAATTCCTATGGACATAACACATGCAATCTACCACTAAACAGAGCACGAACACTCACCAAAACCCCAATACCACCTTACACTCAAACACCCAACTCCGAAAAGCGAAAGAGATACACAAGAAAGGGAAATATAAAAAAAACAAGGAACACAAGGGTTATGGAGTGCCTCAAAGTAACCCCAACCTCTACACCCACAAGCAATACCAAGTCATAACTAGCGAGTTCCTAAATGTCCCAGCATCCATCAAATGTGGTACACTAGGAATAGCTAAGGCAGCTGTAGTATTAGAAAAAAAAAACAGGAACCGCATAAAGTAAGGAAACTAGCCCCTACACAAAAAATCACATAAAGGAAAGAAGACCTCTATGACTCCCCAAGTTGGTCCGTGTGTCGTGAGCCTGCACTAAAAATGTATATAATCCAAACACTCTATCCACTACTAGGGCCCCACCGACTGGTGTAATGGCATTTAAATCACAGATAAGGATCCACTAGAAAAAGATAGAAAAAGGCATGAAATAATATAAGTGAAAGGTCAAAATTAAGCAAAACCAAAATCTATAGCTAAATTAACATACCGAGAACATCATCACTTTAGGATCCCGTCTCATCCTTGCCTCGAACCACACACAAATGATGATGGGCCCCACCATGGAAATCCTCATCCCTATCCCTCTAACTAGCTCCTCTAGCCAGAGCATGGTCACCTCTAACTTGTGGTTTTTCCTAAAGTGACTATGCTGGATACGGTGCCTGGGCATCATGCACCTTAGAAAATACCTCATCCGATTACCCAACACTCTACAATGATAACAACCACCAGGCATACTATCTCTAACACCTCTGGGGAAATCCCTGTCATAATGCATATGGTCTTCACATTGAAAGCACCTCGTACTGTCCCCTACAGTGATACCCGAGCCCCAAAACTAGCCACCTCGACCGTGCAACCCTAAAACCAATCCCCTGGTGGTCTGACTACTCTTACCTTCTCTAAAGCCCCTATGAAAGCCTAATATATCCTGCTAGTCTGACCTCTATTGTAGTCTCTACCCTTTGATCGGGCGCCAAACTAACTGCCCTCATAATGCTGCCTCTTCTTGCTACACCCTTGGGATACGAGATATAACTCAGCCATGTTCCTTGCATGATCAACAATATATGGAAATGGTTTAACCAACACCAATATCCACTCCACCTCTTTACACTAATCAAGCCTCAATGCATAAGTGAAGTGGAAGATCCACTCCTTCTTCATTGGAATAAACTAAACTTTGTGCCTCGATAGCTCAACAAAACTAGACTCATACTCTATAACTGATGTAGATCCTTGCTGCATAGGTATCAAACTCTGAACTAAGCCTCTCTCGGGCACTAAGGGGCACATACTTGGCCAAGAAGACCTCTGAAAACTAACCCTGGTCATTATTATGGACCCAACTAGCCTGCGGTCCCTAAGAAATCTCCACTAATGGCATGAAGATCCCTCGATCAGATAGGTCAAGCCTATCCAATAACTCCAAGGTCCTCAACCTCTCGCCACAGATAGTGATAACCTCTGTGGGGTCCTATCCTATTTCCCCTGAGAAACTAGATGGTGCTATATGGATAAAGTTATAAAGAATCTTCCTTACCTTATGTGACCAAAGGAATATAGCATCGGCCTACTACGTAACTACAGGGCTAGAATAGGATGTGCTGCAATTGGATGAACTGGTGGAACAACTGTATATGGAGGAACTTGGGGATGCTAAGCACCCTGGGTTGACCCCTAAGCTGAACTATGACGCACCTGTGACGGTTCTCTATCGAACATCATAAGCATCTGCCACAGATTCTACAGCATAGTGGCTATTTGGGGCAGTATAAACTGTTGTTGAGGCACCGTAGTAGTCTGCTAAACTAAGGGTCAATCTATAGAAGTTGTAGTCTGGGGAAAAGGTTTCGAAGTTGTACCAACTAAATGAATACCTGTAGAAATCCGATCTCTACCCCCGGGTGAGGCCTCATTTGCATCAAAAGGGGAATCTCTGACAACCAACAAACATCAAGTATACACCATTTGCAAAAAGAGCGAAGATAAATAGACACTTGCGGAAACAAATACAAGTACTATGCTTGATGAGAGAAAAGAAAGAAATTTCATTCCTATTACACCTAGTAGCCCCTCAAATATAGGTCATGGATATCTCCACACACATCCGTAGGACTACCAACACTTGTTCCATTGTCACAAAAGCTAGGGAAACCTATTCCCTAACACTACTTTGTCACAAACCGAAACTTAGATCGTGATGGCGCCTACGGTCCCGCCTATAGGCCATCCTGACCCCTTGGCTTGGAGTGACAATCAATGGGCCGATAATAGTTACACAATAAAAACTAAAGTAATAAAAGTAATATGAAAGAAATATACAATGACAAATATATATGTAACTCTTCCCAGGATTGGTGACTATGAAAAATGGATTTAAAAACTTTACAATAAGAAAAATATAATATATAAAACTACTACATCAGGAGGTAAATAAAAAAGCGGTTTGCCCTGAATAGGATAAGGCAAAAACCTAACATAATTGGAGAACAGGATCATCCCGAATGCTGGAGCTTACCTTGACATCTAAAATCAACCTGCACCCCTACTCCACAGTATCTCATCTCCTACAATGACACACGTTAGTATCTGCCCCATGTAAATGGTACAGAAGTGTAGCATGAGTACCAATAACATAGGGTACCTAGTAGGCATCATCGGTCGACTGGGAAAAATCAAATACAAGTAAGAACAGCGAGTAAGTAACATAGGTTAGAAAGAAAACAAGTAAAGTAGAATAGGAAAATAGGGCATAACAATATAGAAATCAACCAAGAATAACTAACATAGGCCATAAGCCCACGAAAGCGTACCTGATATCGAACTCAACTCGACCGAGAAATGAAATAGGTAAAAATATGGGAAAACAAGAATATAAGAAGAATAAGAAAGAAATTAACAAATAAAATCCAGTGATTCCCCATCCTACCAATGGATACATACAGAAAAGAAAAATATACAAAACCTACCTGATGCCCCATCCCGTCGGTAGGCACAAGCAGCATAATAATCCCATTGTGACTCCCCCTTAAGCATGGTGAGCATAAAAAATGCGAGGATGAATAGCTGGAAAGTAAATTTGAATGGTGATATCTTACTAGGGGTCTCTGCCCCAATAGTTCCTACCCCGGGTGCCTCTACGTCGTTAGTGCCAATCTCAAGGTCTATGCCTCGGAGGAGCATGCTTTTATTAGTACCAATCAATAGAGTCCCTGATCCTTAGTGCCAACCAATGGAGTCCCTGAACCTCAGTACCATGCAACCATAATATAACATAGTAAGATATATAATATATGAAACTCAAGCTCCAATTATATATTTATAGAAATAGCTCATACCATCTTATGTTCTCCTGAGATCAAGTTATAAAACACTGCTTTTAATTTTATTTCACAAAACTACCTTTTTATTAGCCTTTACCCCCTCATCGAGTAGTAAATTACACAGCAGGCCCTACCCAATTTACCAAACCATGGTATGAATGCTTGCAAAACAACCAAAGCAAATAAGTAGTGCACTCAAAGTCTAGAAAGGCCAAAAGCCACTAGATAAGAACACAGCTCACCCAAAAAGCTATCAATAACCCAATACTAACACTATAGCCACATGGGTGCCCCTGTTGGGCACACAAAACATAGCCTACAACCAACAATAGACCCTCGCACGAGCCTCAAAAGTGCAGAAAAATATAAGCAACGATATACCAATCACCTACCCAGCCCACCAACTGGCTGGAGTCCAATAAGCACTCAATATGAACCCAGTATAAAATGTAAGGAAAACCTAGCCTACTTGGACGTCGTTGAAGAGCTCCCAAAAGTATCTTTCATAGCCAAAGAACCCCAGGAATGCCCAACACAACCTTAAACTAGCAGAAACACTATTAATAGGTCAAGAAGGAATTTTATGACCCATAATGCACAATATATATTGGGTTGAAAATTGGGTCTAAAACATTCTTGTAGTCCCCGAAGCCCAAAAAATAAACTAATTATATTGACACAAAAGCCTCAGCTCAAGGAATATGTGATTCAAATTTAAGCTCATTTGGACTACCGGAAGGTTCTCAATTAGCCAAAACAAATCTATGGAAGAAGAACAAAATGTTAAAAATTTAAAAAGAGGAAAAGACAGAGAAACTGACTTTAAAACACAACAAAACAAACACCCAAATGCTCCCTGAGCAACCAATAATACCCACCATATTCCCAAGAGTTAACACAAAGAACTGTTGAGAGAAATGGAATTTGGGAGAGGAAAACTAAATGGGAAATAAAATAGAAATGCTGGCTGGAACCTGGTACATATAGGCATTGGATGTCTTCATTACGTCGAGGTGCCATAAAATCTCAACCTAGAAGGGTTAAACACAGAGCGATCGTGTGACCATGCACTGCAATCGTCATGTACAATGTATCAGAACTATGCCATCACGAACAAAACCACTGTGATCTCACTGAACAAGGAACTGATCCTACGTGATCACACTCCCATCCACGCAAATGCACTGAAAAATATCCCAAATCTATTTGATCGTGACCAAAAGAAATGTCATCGTACAGAAGGAACTATTCCAGTAATTTGACAATAGCCCATCTATTTTTATGCAACATTCATAAGCTCCCAATAGGGGCTTAGAATGGAATAGGGAACATACTTTAAAAAAACAAATATGCACGCAACATGGAAATGGAATTTTGGTCCTAACAGAATCATGGAAATGGCCATCAGATGTCTTTTTCATGACAAATACCAAAAAATCTAAAAAATCTATAACAAATCAAAACCAAGACTTGGATTTTTTAACAAACATGATCAAGAATTATTACTCTTTCATTTCGACATAAGAAAAAAGGATTTTTCCGACTGGGTTTAGAATTTCTTCAAATATGTTCGTAAATTCATTTGAGATGTGAGTAAAACTTCAATATTATTCCAAATCCTTCTCAATACCTCCCAAATAAAATCTTGAATTTGGATTCTAAATTGACAAGTCCTTAAACTAAACCAAACAAAAAGAGGATATTTTCCAATTTTCAACAAGTGCACTCAAAATGATTTTGAACACCAAGGGAAGTGAACTGAAGGTCCCTCTAGATCAAACTCAAAATTATAGAGCTAACAAAACTGTTGAAATTTGATTTTGAGTGCTCTTGCTAATATTCACTCTCAAGTTCCACCTTCCAAAACTGAAAATTGAAAATAGGAAAACTGAAATAATGGGCAACCAATCTTTCAGGGCACCGAAATACCGGTCCTAAAAAGTTGTAAATGACTTGGGGTAGCTACCAGATGGCTCTAAACATGGAAAAGGTCAGAAATTAAGGAAATGACCAAATAGGTTATTACAACATCCACCACAAAACAGAATATGCTATAGAGGGTTTGTTCAGCACCAAGGAAACTTTGGAAATTCATATTCTTTGAACTCAATTCCATATTAAACCATACTTTGGTAAAGATTATTCAATATCCAAGAACATTTAATTGTGTACACCACAACAAAAGGAGAGCTTGCAACCAACCATCTATACCTAGATTGAAGATTTGGTATTTTATATTGAAAAATCCTCTTACCCATTTATTCTTCCCTATTTTTAATTATTTATTTTTAGTGTATAGTAGTAAATTATTATTTGAAACTTGTAGTCATAATAGATAAATTATTTGGATTTTAATTTTGGTTTATAATTCCACCATATGCTTTGGTGTTAGTTAAATATTGTTGATTATTAATTGATTTTTGTGGGTGTAAATTAATCTTGTTCTTGAATTGATTTCCAAAGGGATTAGCTAAACCTTGGACTTGTCCATTTACTTCAATTAGACTTTAGGGAGTCATTTAGAGTTGGGAAGATTAATTTAGTATGATTTAGAATCTTAAGTTCTATCTTATGGATTTTTTACTAGATAAAGTGAAATCCTAGTGTAGCCTAAAATTGGTTTAATCCTCATGGTCCTTATCTAGATTTGAGAACTATCTTAAAAATATTTTCTCGTATTCGAGAGAAGCTCGCGAATACTTTAGAATCCAAGCTAAATCCCTTATCTCATGTTTAATTGATAGGTGTTTGATTAAATACCATACATCGTTTATGAGGTTATTCCCTAGTTTGGTTTCTTGTTAACTTTGAGTTACGGTGCCATTGACTAAACCTTTTAAATATTTGATAATTTTTCACCGTTAACAATGCTATCTCAATGTATCCCCCCAAACCTTATAACATCCGTTCGAATTTGAGTAAATATGTTGTAGTTTCCTTTCTTACTTAATTGCCTCATATATAATTGTTCCTTATGGATCCCTAACTCTTGTTGGGTAATTATACATTTTCAAGGACCGTATGTACTTCTTATATGTCATTATCAAAAAAATGGCGCCGTTGACGGGGAATAATTTAGGTATTTATTTAGTTTGAAAATTTAGGCGTAGTTGCTTTGATTTAAACTTGTTAATATTTATTTATGGTTTTTGTTTAAATCTTTTTGGTAGTTATATTTTTATTTTTAGTTTGGTTACTATGGCATCTTTACTCGAAAGTGTGTTTTGTGATCGCAATCTTTATTATGTCCATTAAAGTGTAGACTCATGACATTGTCTATGCCTCGAGAAGTGGTAGTTGAAGTACTTTTCGGGACAAAATGAGATCCAAGAATGGATAATTTTACAATATCAACCATGGTAACTTTATAAAAATATTCGTGCAGGTATTCACGAGTTATGAATGGCTTCTTGAATAATTATGTGGAAATATGTCAAGTTATGGTAAAATTTGAATTAGATTCTCTAACTTTGGAGGATGCTTTGAATTTAATCATTAAAGCATATGAGATTTTCCACCAATGGATTGAGAGTATTTCTACTAGGTTGTTACATATAAATAATGGAGTCTCGGTTGATTTGTAGGAGATAATGAAACTTTGAAATCCATCAAATCCTTAAATCACTCAAGATACCAAAACTGATGAAACGACACTAGAGGTGTGCAAAGGAGTTAAACAAATCATGGTTGAAGACTCTAATTCATTTGGGGGTAGAATTTCTAAAAGTGAAGCAACTTCTGAGTTAACATGCCTACGACCACATTCTATTAATTTTTCAACATTGTGCTTGGCGGATGTTATTAAAAATGAAAAATATGAGACACTGGAGAAATTGGGAGATGTAAAACAAGATGTGTTCATTTTGAAGTTCTCTATTCTAACAAAACTAAATAAATCCCCAATTTAAAGGACAAGAATTTGAAAATGTGATGCTTTAGTGTTGGCCTCATCACATGTGCACCATCGTCCCATAAAAATAATCGTAAAAGTAAATTTAAGTTGGGAAAAAGATTCAAGTGTTCGAAATGGAGAGACAAATGTTAAAGTGTTGGATGGTAATTTTTAATTTTTGTTTTCTCTTAGATTTTTTATTTTTATTTTTATTTTTATTTTTTAGCTCTTAGAGTAGTGTAATGTTTTTCTTTGGATAATCCATAAAGTTTGAGGTATGGTAAAGAAAAACAAGAAGGTGGAGCATTCAATGTCAATCCTGGCGGTCCAAAATACACATTGACAGACCTGAAGAGGTCAACAAACTTTCCAAAAAGATGGGAATATAATTGGGTACTGACATTATTTTTTTAAGCATGATCGTGCTAAATAAGTGCCTACAATGCTGAAAAAAAGTATTCCAGAGGTACGGTAATGCTAACCTAGCCCCAACAGTACAGAAAATTAGAGAAGGACGCGATCTCGTAAACTTAGTGCAAACACATTTCTTTGGGGTTAGAACAGGTATGAGTAACTGCTCTTCAATTCTTGCACCAACCGCACTTTCTCACTTCAATACAAGGTAAAACTCCTCTTTTGAGTGAATTAGCTATCACCCATCACCTTCTCACTACCACAAATTATTTGAGTATAACATTGTAGGTCAACTTTTCCATTCAGGTGAACGAACTGTTATATGCTTAAAATTTTCTTTTTAACTTAACTTAGACATCAATTGCTCAAAGTTTAAGGTATGCCTCTTTCCCACCAACTCTCTTATGTCTGGATAATTATTTCATTCCTGGATCTATAACTCGTACACTCTACTTGTTGGGATAAAGAATGAACTTGGGATTTTGAAATTTATTTTGAAATCAGGGATGTCTTGAGTACCCAATGTTCAATATGCAAATCTTTTGGTATAATCGTGTTGTTTAATGGTTTCATGAGCTTGGATGAAGTTTAGTCGAACTTTAGCAAATAAATAACCTGGGTTTGTGATTGAAGAAGATGACTGGTGAAACGTGATCGCACTACTATAATGCCATTAGTGCTAATTTGCAGAAAATAAAAAAGGTTATAATTAGCTCAATTTTTCTATTTCTGTTTTGATAGAACAAAACTGCCAGTAATATAAATATGTTGAGTTGATGTGATTGCATCTAGGTCGTGCCGACGACACTGGAACCAGAAGTGGCAAGAAATAAAACTCTTCCTTGAGTTGGTTTTTAAAATTTAAAATTGTTTCTTTGGTTCACTAAGCTCAAAATACATTGTATTAAATGCTAGTACCTTTCTCTTTTGTTGAATCATTTTTTAGGTACATTTGCATTGAAAAATAATATTATCACATCCTACTCAGAAAAAACAAATTAATCAAATTATTGAGGAAGAGGTGTAAGGTGACACCAAATTTGTTTCACTAGAATGTAAAAAGAAATACACCTCCGACTTGGTAAATAAAGTTGTGAGAAAAGGGGAAAATCCATCGACAAAGTGGAGATGAGCTTTCCCAAATTCCACGGGTGATTGTATAAATCAAAGTGGAACTATTTTGTAGATCCAACCTGAAAGGATTATCCTTGAATTCCATGCTAATGGTCAACCATGGATTTTAGGAATCCTGTGGCCATTGTTCGGCAAAAACATTCATAATTTATACCTAAAAAATCAAACAGTACTATGTTCTTGGTGATATGACACCATTCTTTTAGGTAGAAGAATAGTATCACTAGACCGTGGATTGATTCAAGGGTTTGACCAAGTAAAGAGCCTATTTGGTCTTTGCTCGAGACAAAGATACTCTTTCATGAATTCACAATAGAGGCCAAGATTTGTCTATCCATAGTGTGCATCAGGGTCCAGCCATGACATAATAAGAGCGAGGTACAACCTTACAAGGCATTCATTATATCAGCCATAATCGACGAAGTCCTAGTTGAAGTGGGAAAGTAGGTACTCTGGGACATTAAAAATTTTGTTATGAATAGCGGTGAGATCTTGCTATTTCCTTTATCGATCACAAGTATTTTGGGATAGATTTGAATAGCCTTGTACATATTTGGATTGACTCAAGGGTAACTATCTATCCATTCAAGAAAAAAAAGTTGATTCTTCGATCGACTTCGAGAGCTTCAGGTGTTGTTGATACAAAGAGTGCTCCATAATCCCCTAACACCATTGTTGATGCCATAACCTCCACTCAAATGTCTCTATCGATGCCTAGGCTATTCAAGCCCCTCTATACTTAGATAGTCGAGATACATACTAAAGTTAGAGAGTTGTCTTCCAGAATTTCTACTTTAATGCCTATGATTCCAACAGAGACAGTGAATGTTATGGTGGAGCACTAGAAGATGATTGAAGAAAACCAAAAAAAATTGAAAATAAATTTGATGCTCAAGAGAAGAAAATGAAAGCAATGGATAAGCAAAAAAAGCAAGATAGAGCGAGGGACAAGATGCTGAACAAAATTTAGAGGAGTATAAAGGGTTGTTGTGGTGGTTTAGACACACATGACTCTGAACATGGTCAAGGGTACTATTATTTTGACTACTAGGACTAGTGACGATGATGATGGATTGAGTGACGATGATGGATAATGTTACATCATTATCTAGTAGTTTTTAGGTGGCTTTTCCCGATGATGAATTGAGTGACGACGTTCATAAGCGAAAAAGTCATATTTTTTTCTTTTATTTTTAGATAGAGGTGTAGTTAGGTTTTGTTCATAAATATTTCAGGTGATTTTCTTGTTTGTTACTAATAAATTTAAGTGTACGTAATAATCATACCCCTCTCTATTGTTTGGATTTTGAAAAAAAATCAAGTTGTATGGAATAGGAATGATTTTGGGACAACACTTTGACTCTTTTTATAACTCTTGATTCACTAGGTGGTTACATTTTTGTTTGGCTCTATTTTTTCTCATTTAGGAGGTAAGATTGAGCCATCTTGAATAATTTGCATACCTTGTGTGTTGAGTGTTGTTGTGTAGTTTATTTGTTACATGTGTTATTTAGAACTTTCCCTATTAGTCTTTTGTTGCCTTTTTAGAAGTATGAAGTTGAGAAAATGACCTTAGTCCATGATTTTAGTGCGAAAACTCTATAAAATTCTTAGCCCATTTACACGGGAGTGAGTGACCTTGT
>JBDJHY010522433.1:0-17027 GCA_039654485.1 Withania somnifera
TATTTCCTGTGCCTAGTAAGGTATTGAAGCAGTTATACAAAATCAGAATGAAGTCTCTTTGGAAGGGTAACAGGGAAGGACACAAGTTTCACCTTGTTAAATGGTCTAAAGTCATTAGACCAAAGCTTAAAAGGAGGTCTGGGTATCAGGGACCTAGCCAAGCACAACAAAAGTTTGTTGTTTAAATGGATTTGGAGATATGTGTCAAGAGTGGATTAATGTCCCATAATGATCGGAAAATGGATTGGTGGTCCGTGTATATAGACTTGCGTAATCATCACTCCCATGAGTTGGCTTTTGGGGTTGGGTTAGGTTTAGGTGCCATATCTCTACAATATGGAATGGAGGACATAGCTTATGGAAGGAAATGGCTGCAGCCAAACATGGTAAGTTAAATCACTGATGCACTAAGCAAAGAAGACTCCACGTGGAGTTGGGCCATAGAAATATACCAGCAGACTACGAGAGCAATTTCATAAAGAAGTCTCATTTAAGGTTGGGAATGACCTGAAAGTAAAATTCTCTGAGGTGGTCAGGGAACTCCATTTTGAGAGAAACCTATCCATCACGTGACCCTGACTCTACAGTTGCACAGAATAGAGAACGCAGTAAGTGGAGCTCCCTCTTCAGAAGAAACATGATTGACTGGGAACTTGAGAGCCTTTTTGACTTAATGAGTAATATGGAAGGCTTCAACATGAACACTCATGCTGATGCATTAAGTTGAGGTCCTAATCAAAAGGAATACACAGTAAACCTGGGATATAAATTGCTAGATGCTCAGCATGTAATTTTAGACTCCTGGCCACAGAAACTAATTTGAAGAGCAAAACTCACACCAAAAGTGATATGTTTTAGCTAGTTGGCTCTAAAAGATGCATGAATGACACAGGATAACCTCTGCTGGAGATGTTTCCAGTTATTTAACAGATACTACTTATGTCAGGAAATCTCAGAATCAGTCAACCATCTGTTCTTGCACTATGTGGTAGCTACAGACATGTGGCATATGTTTCTAGCTCTTTTCAGCCTCAGATGGGAGATGCCACAGAACATCAAAGATGCTATTGAGAGCCGAATCCTTTGGGAAGTTGATAGGCCCATCAGAAACACCTGGAAGTTGATTCCATCTTGTATATTTTGGTGCCTTTGGACTGAAAGAAACAACAAATGTTTTGATGAAGTCTCAACTCCAAATTTGCTTCGTCTTTTTTGTTGGGCCACCCAGTCCAACGTAAATGGTTCTAATGTTTTATAAGATTTTGTAAGCTCCTTCACATTAGACTAGCCCTTAACATGGTTGTTCCCTTTTTGCTGTTTGGCTAGCTCCCCCCTTTTTGTTGGGTGTACCAGTTGTATGAAAATAGTTCTCCTGTTTTCAAAACTTTGTGAGCTCCCTCACATCAGACTAGCCCTTAACATAGTTGTTCCTTTTTTGCTGTTTGGCTAGCTCCCAGCACTTTCATAGCATCTTCTATAGGAGCTAGTGCATCTACTTTTGTAACCACTGCATCTTCTTGAAGGCAATCAATGATCAACTTAATTTATTTATAAAAAAAAGATGCCGATTTATGTCAGAACAGCTATGTCTCAAACAAGGTTATATATAAAGAAGTTACATATTTAATGAGAAATCAATGAGAGTACGCAAGATCCCTTTCCCCAACCTAATGGAAGTATGAGATTGCAGAAAACCTGATAGTATCAGCTATACCCATTAAATATTGATCATCTATTCTTATTTGTATTGCTGATGTGCACACAAGCTGGTTTCCCCAAATGAAATGCACAGATTCCATTAACTTCAATTTTCTTTCTCTTAAAATCAAGTTGGTGCATGAGATCAATGAATATGAGACAGTGGACAAGAAAAGTTAATACCCTGGCAATGCCCTCAAGAACATCAACTCCCAGAACAATTGGATCCTTCTTGTTGAAGACGCAATTTGGTACTATCTTCAGCACACAGGGGAAGACTGCTTCTTCAGCAACTTCCTTCTTTTTTTCTTCCTTGATAGTGTCAATGTAGGCCTTGAACTGATCAAATAAGTGATATATAATATCAGCCATAAAAACCTTGACACCAAGTTCATCTGCAAGTTCCCGAGCTTCCTGAGTCACTTTAACATCAAAGGCCAAGATGGTTGCATATTCTTTCTTCTTCTCAAGCATAACACTAGCTTTCATGACATCCTTTTTATGCACAGGACCTATGCCGATCCCACTGACAGGTATGCTTACTTCTGGGGTTTTCAAGAATTCCAGCAAAGCTTCCAATGATCCAAGTGTAGATGCTTGAACATATACTCCCTCTCCACTTTTGTCGATCCTGCTCATCACTGACTTCATATCTTCCATAGCTGCTTCTTTGATGTCTTCAACATCATCATCAGGCCCCACAACATACAGACTAGTGCCAGCAATTGCATGCTCAAAGCCCTGAACAACAATAAAAAGAACCAAGGGGGAAAAAGGAGAAATTCTCAGTCTCACTTATGCATGGAAGACCACTTGAGTCAATACACATATAGCAAATAGTGACAGCATCACACATCAGTAGCAGAAGATATCCATACACCCATGCAAGGGACTCTATTGTTATGGCTCGCTAGTTGGACTTCCAAATCAAATTTCATTGAAGTAACAAAATATACACAAGAACAACCATTGAATTTCTTACAACTATTCCAAGTCAAAATAGGAACAGAATTTTTCTCAAAGGTATCACATAATATCCAACTAAGGAAAACAGAAGTTCTGAACAGTATTGATATGTTCAGGAACATCATGAACAGAAGAAAAAGAAAAGAAGAGACTATCTGTGCCCAAATTGAAATAACCTTCTAATCCTCTTGCACAAAAGCTGTATCCAGTAGATCACACCCTACTCTGCTTGATTGATCCTAGAAAAACTAATGCAAAAATTTTTTTTTAATGAAAAGGAAAGTAGGAACCAAAACATAGCATCATCTGATTTTAACTACAAATCAAACTGGATGCAAAATAAACACATTTTCTAACAACCGATCAGTTAAAATTAAAATCCACTTCTGAGCTTCTGCATGAAGTTACCTATCTAATAGACTTTCTAAGCTTGATCCTAAGACTGACCAAAAATAAGCTCACAGATTTACAAGTAGATGATAATTACCTGAGCAGTGATCTTTATACCCTGGGCAGCCTTGATTTTCTTATGATGCAAATATGTTCCCTGAAGGATTTTTCCCAAACAAGAGAAGGCATTTTCATAAGCACTTCATTAGATAATCACATATCAGATAAATTTCAAAGAAATAAACATGACAATCCCTTCATTTTGTTCTTTCTTAACTGAACCAGCAGATTTGTGTCCCACATTCACAATACATAACAAATAATGCGGATCTCCTGATTGTGCCAAAAGCATATTTTAACAGGGGCAATTGGAATTTGAGCACTGATCTTCTGTTTCTTTTGTTCAAAGAAAATTCAATGCGGCAAAAACCAAGGTTCATGAAAGCATCCACAAGCTTGAAATGATTTACATAACTCAACAGACAGGGGTCTAAATAACCAGGTACTGCTAAGGAGGAGCAAAAGAATAACTGACTTCATAAACTCAACTTTCAATACAGCCACATAACTCTTGAACCACATTTGGCATTGAGAAACCTAACTACTATAGCACAGTATGTTACTTTGACAAGCCCAGACTAGATATTACAAGCATATAATCTACGTTAGAGTTCAAACAGAGCTACAAACCATGACCGAAATTTAGGTTATCTGAACATCCTCATGATATTGCACACCCTTTCACATTTAAGGAACAATGATGAAAATAATATAAACTTAGAAAACAAAAGGACTGAAGATAGGGGTAGTTGCAGGACATTCAGATGAAGTGTTTACTTTTGTTTCACTTTTTGTGTAAAAGAGAGCATTTTAGAGGAGGTTTCCTCAATAGATTTGATAAGGCACTGTAATTGTTTTAAGGCCTTCTATTGGCTGTGGGGATCTCTCTGTAAATATGGCTTTTGCACTGCCCTGGTGCTTTCAAAAGCACTATTAACAATTTCTAAAGAAAATAAGGACAGAATACTTACAACGTAATAATGCTTCAACTTTTTAGACCATCCATTTTTAGTTCTCCCCTCATCAAGCACCCTCCTCTTTTTTCTCATTTTACTTTTTATGATACATACTGGACAAATAACTTCCTTATTGCATATATGATTGTATAAGGAGTTGAACTAATGACAACTCCTACTCCACAATCCCATGCAAGTTTGAGAAAATTTAAAGAGCTGAACTGAGGTAAGAAAATTTCTTTTGATAAGTATATGATTGTATAAGGAGTTGAACTAACGACAACTACTACTCCACAATCCCATGCAAGTTTGAGAAAATTTAAAGAGTTGAACTGAGGTAAGAAAATTCCTTTTGATAAGTAGGTTACACGTGTTCTAATGCAAAACGAGTAACTTGAAGTGCCTAAACGAACACATAGTTACCTTTACTCGGAGTTCCTTCATGGGGTGAGGCGTTAATAATGCTCGGATTGTGGTAACAATAGGTCCCTACGTGCCAAACAATGTAGGAAAAGAGGAAAATTATAATGTTAGACAATCACTGCATTGGAGGATCTAAACATAGCAACAAAGTAATGGCTCCCTAAAGACTAAAGAAATCGATATAAAAAGGGAAACTTCCATGCCTGCATGCCACAAACGACTATTTGATCTCCTTCATGAAGCACACCATTAACCAAAACCACATCAATTGTTGTTCCATGACCTTCAACAACCTTAACCTCCAAAACTGTACACTGCCAAAGAGTAACAACGGTAAATCATATCATATTGAGAATATCTGTTTAACTAACAATCATATTATGTGAATATCATGCCTGGACTTCATTGCTGTAAGTAAGTCTCTCGATCATTGTCTTTTGAGTCCATTGAACAAGTAATAACAACATGTCAGGAATACCTTCGCCACTGTTACATAAATAAGATCCACACAATCAACATGTTTAGTTAAAATTAACAGTGTCACAAAGTTCTAGATGGACAGCCCAGAAAAAAAAGAGGGGAATAACACAAATACACACCTAATAGCACTAGTTGGTACAATACTGAAAGTGTCCTTCCCCATTTCTTTGTTTTTATAGTACAGTTCTGTATTTATACCTTGTTCCTTGAACTGGGTAACAATCTGCAACAATGGAACAGAATTGTATTGAGATAAGGTCCACCAATTGAGGAATGGTTAACTAAAGGAGTTATAAGAACCTGAGTAAGCCTCATGTTAACCTCAAACTGAACATCTTTGGACTGTTGCTTCATCGCCTTCACAATGGGAGCATTTTTGCAAACTTTCCATCCATAAAGCCTGTCCACCTGAATTGCATAATATCAATGAAACAAATTAAACAACATGAAACAAAAGAATACAATCAAAATATCACCACCGGAAAGTGCATCAACGTAAATTATCTTCACCTTGTTCAGAGCAACAATAAATTCTGTATTCCTCATCTTCAATAGATTAAGTGACTCTATGGTCTGTGGTTCTAGCCCATGCATGATGTCAACAACCAAAATTGCAATATCACATAAACCTGAACCTCGAGAACGCAGATTTGTGAAAGATTCATGTCCAGGAGTGTCGATGACCAACAAACCAGGGACCTTCAGCTTCGCATCAGCTTTGAGCTCCTTAGTTCTTTCGCGTATATTCTCAGCTGGAAAATAAGTTGCACCTATCTGCTGAGTAATCCCTCCAGCTTCACCTTCTTGAACATTGGTGCCTCGTATGCAATCAAGTAGCTTGGTTTTACCAGTATCAACATGCCCCATAATACAGCAAATAGGAGACCGGAGATTGTCTTCATTCTGATTAGGAGCACCAGGTTCTTCAGGACTGCCTTTCTGCTTATTTTGGTCTGCAACCCTACCCTTAGGCTCACCCTTCCTACTTTGGTCATTCTTCAGTACACTTGGTACAGTTGCAGCAGCATTTTGAGGAGGAATCACCATCTTGGCAGCAGCAGGCAAAGTCACTGCACCATGAACAGCTGAACTTGCAACCTTAATCTCTTTCTTAGTTATAGATTGTGGTTCTGAAGCTACCTCCTCATCTTCAAAAGCACTCTTACCAGGTAGTTTCAGATCAGCGTCATCCCAACTTTTTGCATCCCATTCCTCATCATCTTCTTCTTCTTCAACTTCATTTTCTTCTGCATCAGCTATTTCTGACCTTTCCTCTGTAATTGATGAACCCACATCCTCGACTTTCTCATTTTCCACGGAATCAACCTCAGACACAATCGCCTCCTGATGTTCTTTAATTTCTGAGCTTTCAACAGACTCTTCCTGGGATTTTCCATTAGCTTGATCTTGTGTTTTTGACTTCTTTGTTTGATAAATTAGTCATTTGGTTGTCTCTTTCTTTTTCTCCCCAATGAAGAGTAAGAGGGCCTCACCATTAGAAAGAAATTTCTTTCTCATTGCTTCTAATCTCCAAGATTCTCTTATTTTTGCCTTCCTGTAAGTAGTTTCCCCTCTTGTTTCTTATTTAAGAGCTTTTACTTCTCTCTCTTTCCTTTTTCAAACATGTTTTCTCTTACGCATGTTTTTCTAGTTCTTCCTGACAACGTTGTTACTCTTGTTCTTTCATTAACCTTTCCTCTTCTTCCCTCTTCTTCCTTTCTTCGGCTTCTTTTATCTTTTTGAGTCTCTCCTATATCTCTCTAAACTGATTTGACTGTTTGTTATCTGTTAATTTTCCTTTTGCATCATTTTTTTTTTATTCTTCCTGCATTTCTTTTACATTAGAGGCAGTTGTCGTTGACTTTTTTTCTTTTTTCCTTCTCTTTCTTTTTCCTCTCATTGCAGAAGCAGATCCCATAGCTCCTTCTTAAAACGCTTCCTTTCAAACATCATCATCACCTAGTTTAGGGTGCAGTTGACCTTTCTCCTTTTGTAGAGGAGAAGCAATATAAAAATTTACTAAGTAAACCTTTTAGACTACAAGATAAGAGCATGGTTCATAAATCAAGTTCTGCTGGACCTTGTCGGGCATTCTTTTGCACCTTACCCGCTTAAATGGATACTTAAGAGAAAAAAGAACCAACTGCTTCTTTGGTATCTGTCCTTTAATTATTATCTTTCTTGTGTTCTTTGATTTCAATATTATCAAGTGAGAATATGCTCAGTTTTTTTTTTTTGCTAGAAAATTAGTGTTACCATTATTACTAATATATTATATTACTTTATGCTTCTCCAACAGGGTAGCTATCGAATCTTGATTTCCTATTATATCATAATTTCAAGGCCTTGGAGTTTTTCCTCCTGAACTATTAGACATCCTATAGTTTGAGTTCCTCCCACCAATACCAGCTTACATTGAGGTAAAACATGATTCTTCTATTTTCTAGGTTATTAATAAAATAGGATGAATCTTTCCGGTGATGAGAAAGAGTACATAATAATTTCTAACACTTTACTTATGTACAATTATAAAGTACCAAACATTCTAATTGGATTTGATTAATATCAATGATCCTTTATCAGTCATTCATTGAATGATAAATAAATACAACTGAAAAATCAATATGGTTTAAGCTAGACTGAATCCCCCAACTTTCCAAGTTGACATAGATGTGTCTGCTATTTATGGGTAATAATCTTATACTAGTGTTGTTGACATTCTGCAGCTGTAATATGAAACTTATTTTAGTGTCTGTGTAATAATTAGAGACCAAAGGGTTTGCCTGGACACAAATCAACTAGTAGCTTAGGTGCACACCTAACTCGATCCCACAAGTGCCTATTCTCACCAGTAGTGTTGCACCTATGAGTATTATCGAGGCTGCAACAATTGTTGGGCGCCCACAGTTATTAATTTCGAATCCCCGTAGGCTGCTTCTTAAAATTCTAATGTAGTAATTTAGAATCTAATAAAACCACAGAGACACAAACTGGTCTCCTAGATCATTATTCTGAAAGATTGAGGAACAGGAGTTGTTGATTGAGGTTTAAACAACAACGGATATGTCAGGTGTGATGTGAGGAACTCAATTTCTCTTATTAAGTTTATTATATTGGTCAGGACCATCTTTGACAACCAGAGAACTAATTGACATGAAATAGCTAAATACATGATTTATTACCTCTAATTTCTTTGCTACTTTGATGATTAAATTATTGATTTGGTTTTTATAACTAAAATATTAGACATCAGGCATTCTGTTACTAGTTGACATGAATTTGTTCTTTAACAAATGAAGAATTTGAAGATCAATAATATGAAGTCTGAAGAATAGGATATTGAAGAGTTGCAAAGCTTAATTCCAGAGCAGTATATTTTTATTATTTTTATGAATGGTGTAAAGACATTGAATATACTTATACTACAATTTCTTTTTCTAAATTTTCAGGATTTGGTAGATAAAGAACATGTACGTTTCTGGATATTACGTCAAAAAAATATGTTTTTTTAGATATTAAGTCAAACATGTATGCTTTTAGATATTAAGTGGAACATGTATGTTTTCTAGTAATTAATTAATATGATATTTCAGTTCTTTGTTAACAGTGTGATATATATATATATATATATATATCATGTGAAATAAAATAAAATTACAATTCATTTAATTTGAAATGCAAAGGAGAAAAATAATTTTTTATGTAATTATTTTGATCAAAATTTGCAAAATAAAATTTTGTCGTTAAAAGAATTTGAATTATCGTAAGGAATTTCAGCCACTAATAATACTTATAATGACGGGAACTTGTTATTTCATTTTAAGGTTTTAACGCCCACATGACTATCAACGAAGGAAACTTGGTCGTTAAAACTAAGTGCAACGACCGCATTAATTGTTGTCGCTAAAAAATATTTAATGATCATCTTCATATTTGTTTGTTAACTTCTAACAAAAAATCTTTTAACTACAAGAGACAGCCAAGTTTTACCTGGTCGTTATGGACTTTTAATGACATTATTTGAATTTTTAACGAGTAGATTTTCTTTCACTAAAGGTCAATTTTCTTGTGGTGAATAACTCATAATTTCATTGAGTAGACTGAAAAGTTGCATACATAACGAATTTTGAAAATAGTCATGAATGAGGAAATCTAATGATTTATGTAACATGTATAGTATATATACCGTCAAACTATTATGGATGGACATTATAGGAGGTTTACTTTACTGACATAAGTTATGAGAGCAACATAGAGTTCAAAGTACAATCATTGTTTGGACGGTGTTCTATACCCATTAAAAGGTAAAGAACCTTATTAGCATGGATCTACTAAATGAGTAATAAAGGTTAAATAGAACTACAGTGGTAATTTGATTCTGGATTGACATTGCTAGAACCCAAGTCCACTCAATACTTGATACTACTCTCAAAATTTAATATTGTTTCTCTTGATAAACTTGACTGGGTCATGATTATTGATGTTTTATGTTATTTAATCATGAAAACAAGAAATGAATTAATTCAATACTACTTTGTTCAAATTATGAGATTATACTAGTCATGCATTAAACCTATATGAGTCTATGATCAAAATATCAATTCCAATTGGGTTGAAAATTTAAATATCTTTGTTTATTTACTTTAAATACTACAATACTATTAAGTTCATGGAAATTAGGTATAAACTTCATAATAAAAGAGAAAACTAAATTAGAACAATGAGAGAAGACAGATAATCAATGTAATGAAATCTATATGTATAATATCATCATAGGGAACTAATCTTAGAAACTAAAACATGTTTGGCTAAGACCCCTGATTTGATGCAATGACCATCTTTATCATTTTTAGTTTTTTTTTATATTTTTGATAAATGATGCTTTTACCCCTTTTCGTGTTGATTTGAACTTCATTTGACTTGTGAGAGTAGTTGGAATTGGAACTTGAGGGGTTGGTTGGTGTTTGGTGAGTTTTGTTCTTTTAAGGTGGAAAATACAATTCATGGGGTGATTTGGTAGGTGTTTCAATAATTTGTTTCTAGGAATCAAATGTAGTTCCTTTATCTCTGTAAAAAGGTTTTTGGACAAAAATAATCATTGATTTTGAAATAGAAGTTATTCACTATGGTTATTGTTTGATTCTTATTTAAGCGTAGAACTCATTTTTTTATAAAATAAGTGTATTCAGAGGCTTTTCATAAGAGAAGATCTCAGTGTTGATTTTTGAATTGTGTTTTAACTTTGAGGTAGTTTACAACTAAGACTCTTTTAGACTTTTCTTAGATAAGAACTTATCTTATAAGGCATTTTATGGGAATAAGAGAAAATGTTAGTTCATGCAATTTGAGAATATTTATAATACCCGATTAGGGTTTGTTTGCAGATTCCTTTGTGAGACTATTGGTGGTGACGGGTTGGGACTTGTGTTGAAATTCATTACTAGAGGAATGATTTAACCTGGTAATTTGGAATATGCATTTTAAATCCTTTTTGTTATATACTGGAATCCCGAGTTAATCCTTTAACTTATAGGCCAGTGTTCGAAAATTGTAAAGAGTAACTATTTTATCACGCTTATATGTATAGTACCTTTTTCATTTCATTTATAATATGAATTGTGCATGTCTCGTCAGATTAGACATATTCATTCATTGTATTCTGATGGACACTTGATTTAAAATATGATTTTGAAAACTATTTTAGCCTGAGGTGTGTGCCGCACAGTTCCCTTTTTATACTAAGATTTTAGTCCAACATGTGTGCTGGCCAGTTCCACTTTGATATCATTATTTGGTCTAAGGTGTGTTTTGACCTATGGGTCCCAACTTTGTAGCTTATATGCTCTGCGGGTATATATAAATAGTACAACCATGCATTATTCTACCTTCATCTTGCATTCATATCATTCATCCCGTATTCACTTGTCATCATATTCTCTTTATTGTCGCGATATCTCTTAACTTTTCTCTTGAATTATTATTATTATTATTAATAATAATATATATATATGTTTATTGTTGGTAGACCGTTTGTGTGCAGGTGTACTTAGATTATTTTATTTAATTTAGTTCTTACTTAAGCTCAGCTGGTCTAGGATGCCTACTGCATATAAGTGGACCTATTCTCACTCTTACTCCTATATTCGTTAGATGCAGATTCATGTATGAGATAGAACCGTGGTAAGTAACTTTTGTGAGATCAACCTCTTAAATATTTATGGTAAGCTTCCATCTTTTGGGATTCCCCTACCTCATCTATCTTTATATGTTGTACTTTTGATCCCTTAAAGACAATACTTATTTTATTTAGTTTTAGCTCACGTGCTGGAGTAGCTTCCCACTCATGGTACTAGGTTTTGGGTGTTGTATCGGTATTCAGTATTTTCATATTTCAAGGTTCTTTTTAAAGTCTTTACTATTTTCGTTATCTGATGTACTTATCGCCCTTCTTGACTTGGTGGCTTATTTCTTTTATTGTTGTCGAGGCTTACCTACCATTGTGGTTCGATAGGTATCATCACGACCCCTTGGGGATTTTTGGATTGTGCCATTTTATGATCATCGTGAATATACTAAAAACTTTAATGTTTTAGGAAAAGGGTGAACAAAACCATTATTAAACTCTGTATAATTGTTAACTGAAGATTATTAAATAAGAACTTGGTTGGAAAGCAAATCTTGAAGGAAGAAACTTAGACTTTGGCCTTAGATGATCCCTTTCTATTTTTTTTTTTTTAGTGTTAAATGTGAATGAGATCAAAAACACAATTGAGTACTCTTAACTCCCGTTAAAACACTATAAATGACATAGTATTGGGTGTAAAATGATTGAGAATTGATGACACTAGTTTTTTTAAATAGAATGGAATTTCTAAAATATAAGGTCAATGATGCGAGTGATGGTCCATCGAGACCTTGATGGCCTGTCTCGACCTTGATGGCCTGTCTCGACCTTGAAGGTCCTTTACATGCTCCAACACTGAAGGCCCTCCATTTAGGCCCTCTACTTTAGACCTAATGGCCTAGTTAATGCCCTTGAGACCTTGACGGTCCATCGAGTTGCTCTTCATTGACATTCCTCTTAGCACTACTTGTTATTTAAGCTAACGGTCCATCTAATTAGTGATGGTCCGTCATTCCCTCCGTCATAAGTGACCTGACAATGGTCAACTAGAAAATTTTCGGCTAAGTTTGGTCTTAAACAGGGTAAATGCCTTATGTGTTACAACTAAAAACCATAAATTGAAGCTAAGGTAACTGATGGAATTTTTTTTTTTGACCGACGACTTATCAAAACACCGACCAAACCACCTTTTGAACCTTAAATTTCTTTAAAAACCTAAAGACTCTAAAAACTACTATATTAACCTTCAGTTTCTTAGTTCATCAACTCAAATGGGTCAAACAATATATATTCCAAGTATGAGTAAGGGGAAAATTGTCATTTAACTACAAATGTAGAAAATTATCGGGAGGGTCATTTCAAAGGCACGTCTACTTTTTCAAAGTCCCCAACAAATGAGACAAGGAAAGTACTTTAAGGAATGACAATGAAGCTTATTTCTTGGTTTTGTTAACCACCAAAATATTAGATCTATCTTATATTACCATGTTTGATTTAAATCACAAAAGCATGATTAGAAAATTTCCGCTGATGTTCAGATATCTAATTTAGGCAAAGTAAGTGGTTAGTGCTCTCAATTTTATATTTGAAGTAGCAAGAACACTTTGAGGGATTACTAACTTGAATCTTTTATAAGCATCATTGGTAGGAATACAATCATGAAGCACGTTCATCATATAAAGGAAATTCTGATAGATATTAATCTATTATGTCAAATCATTTTAGAGGTGGAAATATTCTTTTTTTGTTCCAAATTATTTCTAATCATATTTACAAGAAAAATTATCTATTTTTCGGATAGTTCATCCACCTTTTCATGATGAATCTCAACCATTTGAATATCATTGATCATATAAGTAGGTAAAATATCCTTTAGCTTGCTTTCATTCTAACTACTCACTAGAGCTACTTTTATTAACAAGAACTTTCTAGGATCATTGTAAAACTGGGAATAGTTTTCCAGAGCACCTTTACGTGACCAATTATTCCATTAGAAAGAAATAATGCCTGAAACAATCTTTCGGAGTATTTTTTTAGCAACCCACTTTTATATCCAATGTTGGTCTTCAGTTAGAGGATTTTCCATCTGACCACTTCCTATGAACAAGATAAATTTTCTTGCAATAATTGTATTTCAATTTTTTTTTCCAAAGAATGTTATATGATCTAATGTGTTACCACATTTCTTGTAGAAAAAATGTTACATGGATCTATAATTTATCTAAATCCCACTCCTCTTTCCAGTGTTGAAAAGTAGGTATTGTTCGAGGCAAACTAATACTTCTTCTTCTTCTTGGTATCGTATTCTCCCCAAAAAAGTCTTGTGATAATCATTTATAACTTCTTAATAATAGTTTTTGAAGGAATGAGTACAAATAAAAGATAAAGAGGGAGAAAATAGAGGACAAACTTAGGGTGTGTTCCATATGAAGGAAAAAAAATTACATGAAAATATTTTCTAGAAAAATAAGTGTGACCACTAGATTTATCAGGTCATGAAGGCACATACATCCCATCACAGGAGAACCACCCAACAAGAATGCAAAGCAAGAATAATGAACTAAAAGAGGAAGATAAGACATAATATAAGGTACATGGATAAGCAGAAGTCTAAGTCAATGAAATAACATCTCTAAACTTGATATCTAATACATAAGACATTAATAAGACAAGTCTGAAATGAAATACAAAGTTTGTCTCAAAAGTACAAGAGAACAACATGAGTGATAAAAAATATAATTCAGGATCTAGGATCAAGAATTTATCTTTTAACTTAGGTCAGAATACAACACAAAATCCGAGACTTAGAGGTAACTACTCATACTTGGTTCTTCACCAAAAAGATATAGAAGTGTAGTATAAGTACCAAATTATCGGCTACCCAGTAGGCATTATCTGCCGAATGGGTTCACATAAGAAATAAAAGCAGTAAATAGAAAGACAGAGAATATAAGTCACAAAAACCAAACTAGTAGAGCAAATAGAGAGGCTAGCTAATAGGATAAAGACAACTAAATATCCTAGATAACTAGCTAACCAAATGAAGGTTCAGGTAAAAAAGGAAAGAACCTACTCGAATCCAAGCTCAGCCGATAAGGTATAAAACAAATAACAGAGATAGCACTATACCAATAACCTCAATAATAGGAATGGGAAGAGAGGATAACTACAACAAGTATGAAAATAATATGCCAAAAAAAAAAAAAGCCAACAGCTAGAAGTCCAAATCACAACGGTATATTCGAATAGTAATAAGTAAGAAAAAAATCCTAACGACCTCATATACAAATATGGATGAAGGCAAATCATTCGGCATCCCATATTACTAGAGAGTATAAACAACTGTCAAAGATAGAATATGCATGATAATGATGAGATGACAATGAAGTAAATTTGTATGCTCATACCCAAAAACCAAGAAATAGAAAGGTAGGACCCATGAAGGTATCAACCCGTATACCTCTACTCTCTTATATTCCTCTCCTCCAATCGCCCGTAAGCCCGAATCAGTAAGGTTCATGGAGGCCGTAACAGCATACAACTCCACTTATAAAAAAAATGAACATAACATAATATACACTATATATGGACCTTCATCGTGTCTACTTCAGAATCAAGTATCAATAACCATGTCTAGCTACAACAGAGGATAAAATATGATATGAAATTCACATCTAGCTATTGACCACAACCAAGTCTAGTAATTACTCAAAAATGTGATTGCCTCTTTACATAGATTTTTATCATTAAAAATGGTAATTCATTTTGAAAAACTCGTGTTAATTTCATAATACTGAAAACTGACCATAAGGTCATACAAGGTTTCAAAATCAGTAAGTTGGGATCTCGACTTTAAAATAGTGGAAAACAATGCATAAAACCAGTTTTATTATAATGATATGCTCAATCACAAAAATATCTCAAACAAGTCCACTTAGGGTCTCTATGTAACTACAATCGCAAGTGCAACAACAAAATATAACCAAGAAGCAGACTAAAAAAGAGGGCAGGTTCATGGGTACCAAACCTACAAAGCCCGACCCAAGAATGGATAATTACCACAATTATTTTCCATATAATCCAAGCCTAAGATCAGTAAGCTATAGCCTACATGATGTCCAAAAAATCTCACAAATACTGAGTAGAATAGTCCTGAATAGCTCTAACAGCTTCAAAAATGCACGAAACAACTTGAACAATCAAGAAACCATAAAAATAATACTATGCACATTAATATGAGTCAAACGATACCCATAAAGCTATAATTATAGCCGAGATCAAAATATGGATCAAAATCGGGTCTATGGGCTCGCAAACTCAAAAATTAGAATAAAAGGTACAAAAAATATTCTCACATCATAGAAAACTCATACCTAAATTTGGAGCTAAGACGAGCAAGAAATAATCTAGAAATAATAGATCAAATTGAAGAACCAACTTTGAGAATTTGAGAAAAGTTGGATGAAATTTTAAAAAAATTAAAGTAGAAATTTACCAATAGTCTAAGAATAATCAAAAAAATATTGTTTCAAAAGTGTAATGACTCTCATGGTCATTTATAATAAATACACAACGTTTTGCATTTTAGACCATTCAAATAGTTTTTCCAAGTCATTTATAACTTGCTAGGACCGGTAGTTCGGACCCTGGCGGCTCGGTTGAGAAATATCTCAAATTACCTATTTTAGAGCTTAAAACTAAGTATTTGTTCGCCAAATTAAACTTTCCTTCATGAAAGAATCAAAATTAAATTTCTTAAAGTTCCGTTAGCTCTAAAATGCAAAACAAAGTCGAGATTGACCTTACGTTTGTGTTTCAGAGTTTTTCGTTTGCGATTTATGCTCATTTGTGTGTTTTAGAAAAGTTTAAGGCCTAATGTGGAGCTTGGATGATATTTTGGTGTTTGGAGTTTTAGATCAAAATTTTGACATTTTCATCAGCTCTGGAATAGTGAATTTAGGCTAGTTTGACCCTTGGTAGGATTCCCAAGGTGTTCATACTCTATTTGAGTTGTTAGGTGGAAAGAAATTTTCTTGTTTTGACTAAGTCTTTGTTAGGGTCTTTTTCACACAAAAGACCTTCGATGTCAATTTCATCAATTCCATTGAGTTCAGAATGTATTTTTCACTCAAAGTACATATTTGGTTTGTTGCTATTAGACTCCTCTTTGATTTTGTGCCCTCGTTTGAAAATTCTGCAGTTGCAGATTTTTCTACAATAAGTGCGATTGTGCTAAAATAGAGCGATCACAGTAAATAAAATTTAAAAACTATAATTAGCGCGAATGCACTCAATCACTGCTAGTTAAAACAGCAGAGCCTCAATTTTTTAGTTTATTTTCCAACCATTTTTTTAGTTTTTCCTCTTTTTCTTATGAGATTTCTACTGGGAAACTCTGTCAAACTTCATAGAAAAGTTTTTGAAGATTTACCCACGTCTTTCACCACTCTTGGTAAGTCTTCTTCTCCATTTTAATCTTTGAAAATTGAAGCTTTCCACCATTAATGGCCCCAATTGGTGAAGTTGATGAACTCATATCATAATTCGTATAGTATTGGTTGATTCTTTTTCCTTGAGTATATTTTGTTGTGTATTATCGTTAATTCATCGAATTCCAATTGTTAGTCCTATAAAGATTACATCTTTGACCCCATTATAGTCGAATCTATCTGAGCTGTTTTGGATCCTTTCCCACACTCAAATTGTGCTAAATTTTGGAGCATGGGTTTTTGGTAATAGTAGGAACCCCATTGCAAAGTTTATTTTCATTTCCAAAGAGCAGGCCCCATAGGCCCATTTTAGGCCTAGTTCGAAACTCACCATAAACTATACTATTAGACTTTGGGTTTCCATGACATGGAGGGGGGAGGGGGAGGGGGAGGGGGAGGGGGAGGGGGTATATGACGAAGGAGAGCTATACCAAGAATATC
>JBDJHY010522543.1:0-27474 GCA_039654485.1 Withania somnifera
AGAAGCATCACAATACACGTGAATCATTTACCCTCAATGGGAAGAGTAAGAATAGGAGTAGAATTCAATAAAGATTTGAGCTTTTGAAAGCTCTACTCACACTTATTTGAACATTGAAAATTCACATTCTTCGAAGTCAACTTAGTCAACATAATTGCAATAGAAGAGAAATCCTTCACGAAGTAGGTCTCACCCAATCACGTATAGCCGCACAAAACTCTAAATCTCTATCGGCGATGTAGGTCTCACTCAATCATGCATAGCCGTAATCTTGGTTGGATCAACCATAATGCCCTCCTTGGACACCACATGCCCCAAGAATGCCACAGAACACAACCAAAACTCACACTTTGAGAACTTATCATAAAGCTTCTCATT
This sequence comes from Withania somnifera, assembly GCA_039654485.1. Classification (NCBI taxonomy): domain Eukaryota; kingdom Viridiplantae; phylum Streptophyta; class Magnoliopsida; order Solanales; family Solanaceae; genus Withania; species Withania somnifera. The sequence continues at coordinate 379 of JBDJHY010522543.1, forward strand.
TTCTAATCTCTAAAGCACCTTCCTCAAGTATCAAACATGATCGGCACCGTTCTTTGAATACACTATGATATCATCAATAAAATAAACACAAAAGAATCCAAATACGAGTGAAACACGCCATTCATCAAATCCATGTAGGAAAATGGATACTTGTTCTTCACAGTCACTTTGTTCAACTTCTTTTAGTTAATACACATACACATAGAACTATCTTTTTTCTTCACAAACAAGACTAGTGCTCCCCAAGGGGACACACTAGGATGAATGATACCCTTGGTAAGAAAGTTCTACAATTTTTCAACTCCTTTAACTCAGAGAGAGTCATACAGTAAGGTAGAATATAATTAGGCTTAGTACCCTCTCTAAGAAGATGCCAAAATCAATATCTCTATCAGGAGGCACACTAAAAAAGAGTCAAAAACACATCAGCAAGCTCTTTAACCACAGGGGCCTACTCTAAGGAAAGGTGATCAACAATAACATCCCGCATAAAGGACAAACAAGATAAACACCCTTATCCACCAAATTTCAATCCTGAAGGAAAGATATAAATCTACGAGGATACTTATGTTCTACCCTCAGAATATCAGACATGCATAAGGTAACTATCTTGGCATGGCAATCTAAAATAGAACAACATGGGCAAGCTAATCCATACTTAAAATAACATTAAAATCTACCATATCAAGTAAAATTAGGTCTACCCAAGTCCCGTACCCTAACTAGATAACAAGACAGGATTGGCACAGTCGATCCACCACTAAGGACTCACCCACGAGAGTATACACACGAAGAGGTATGGATAATGCATCATATAGAAAATGAAAACTGGTAGCAAACTAGGTAGATACATAAGAATGTGTAGACCCTGGGTCAAACAATACAGATATAGGCCTATGGTAAATATGGACAATATTTGTGATCGCGGCATAAAAAAACTCAGCCTTATGTCTTTCTAGAAAGGCATAACATTGTGTGTTCCCACCTCTGCAATGAACTTAAGAATGCCTCGAACCTCCCCTTACCGGTTGGTCACCCCTAATTGCATGTGAACCTCTACCTACCTTCCCACCTTCTATACCTCTTACTGGAAACACAAAGGCCCTAGCCGGAGCATGAGAGGCTTGAGAAGTTTGTGGAGTCTATTGTGCACCTACGAGTGCCTATAAGGACACTATATCATCAAAATCCCTACTTCACCACAAGTTAAATAGTATTTGAGAATTGAAAGTTTTTCTAAGCTATCTAAGAACTCGAAAGGCTACCTCTGCCTGAACCCCTATGATAAGACTCGTAGTAACTCAGTGCTGGATAGAAGTAATCTGAACCACCAAAATGGCATCTAAAGTCTTCAAGGCTACCTAAAATGGTACTCAAAGGTGAGAATTTCCAACATGCTTAAAGGATTTCCTACATCCTGATGAGGTGCCTAAAAACTATCTGAAGGAATATGGCCTCGTGCCCCAGTGTCACTAGCCTAAACCCTGTGTAACTTCTCATAACCTCTAGCCATATCTACCACACACTGCAAAGTGTCACCCTCAGGATGGAAGGCTAGGAATGTTGTTGTTCTAGGAGGATGAATCATACCTTTCATGAACTTATCTATCTTCTCCCTCTCATCTGGAAAGATGGCAAATACATGTCTAGATAGCTCATAGAAATGGGACACATACTCATCCACTGTCATACTCCTTTTCTCTAACTCATCAAAATAGTGGAGGGGGTTATCCATCACGCTGTGAGATACATACCTATCAATAAAAGCTCGAGAAAATATCTCCCAATTCATGATGGGAGATCTAGTGGGTCTAGAATCAATGTAAGAGTACCATCACTGCCTGGTAGGCCTCTAATTTGTAGTATGGTATAATCTACTACATGATACTGAACCATCCCCACACTCTATAGAAACTCGTGACATGTGTGAGAAACTCATATAGGTCCCTATCCTGCCTACCCTGAAATTGAGGTGGGTACATCTTTAAAACCTCTCGTACCACCTTTACTTATCATCAGACTTCTCATTATGACTGCACCTATAGTCCCAATACCCAGAACCTGTAACTCATGAACTCATTGAGAAATTAGTGGTTGTCCCACCTATCCCTAAACCAATATCGGTTGTCTTGTCAGAATCTAAACCATAAGTGACGAGCCCACATGAAATGGAACTATTTGTGGTTGTCCAATCACAACCCAAAAATTGGATCAAAATGGCACCTACAGCCCCTTGTATGCCAGCCTAACCCTATAGCCCAGAGTAATAATTGGATATATCATGGGTCACAACTAAATAATAAGCAATAAATGAAAGGAATAGACACCAACAACATGTATTTATATACAACCCTACCCAAAAACATGGTATCATCGACTTATGAAGCTATAATCAGAGTATACAAAAGATATACATAATCAATTCCCATAAAAGTACAACTACACAAGGCCTGCTATAGATAAAATTAAAGCAAGCTGCAATGGCTGGAAGACATGATCAGCTCAGATGCCAAAAGCTCACCGTAGTCTCTGATATGACAGCAACCTACTCAGCAATCCCATAATCTTTGATGACCTATATCGGTATCTACACCATAAGAATATTATGAAAGTGCACTATGAATACCATAACACATGTACCCAGTAGGCACCATAGGATGACTTGGCTAAACAAAAGTACAAGTAAAGTAAAGGCGAGGAGAAGTAAACAAGGTAATAAGAGTAGGAGTACCCCAATAAAAACTAACCATACAGCCAGAACTAGGCACAAGAAAGGATAAATTAAGTGTAGTAAGTAAAAGTGCATCAATTAATCAAATAGGCCTATGTACTTCTGTCCTAAAACACAACTATCCACTTACAAATTCTAAGAATCAAATATAGAAACATATTTGGGCTCTACTTGAGCATAAACATAGTCAAATAGGTAACTATGGAAGTAGAAACCAACTAAAAAAGGTAAGTAAGGATTGATAAATAACCTAAAAGGCCTACAAGTATAAAGGAAAAACATACAAAACCTACATGATGCCCCATCCCGCCGGAAGGCCCAAACAAATCAACTAAGGACCTAGTGTGACCTTTATCATAGGCCCAAAGGGTACAAACAATGCATAGAGATACAAACAAGGGGGTAAAAGTAAATAAGAACAATAATGAATCTCAACCAAACCAGGAAGGTCCCACCTACAGATAACAGTCTTAATCCATCACAGGAGGTCTCACCTCCAGATAACAGTCCTTGACGAGGCTTAGGTGGTCCCACCTCTACATAATAGCTCTCAGCTAATCATAGGAGATCCCACCTCTGACGAAATATATCATGGCTAAGCACAAAAGGTCTCACCTCTAAATACTGGCGCTTATCTCAACAAGGGAGGTCCCACCTTTGAATATCAACTAACAGTGGTACATATAGGTATATTAAAGTCTTAATCCAATTTTAATTAAGAAAATAGTTCATACCACGTCAAGGTCGTGTAGGTTAAGTCATGGAAAGCTCTTTCTATTTATCTGTAGCAGAAAATCTCATTCTAACAATCATCAGGTTATTCTCTTAAACCAATACTGGATCCCACCCACTAGCCACAACTTGAGATATCAACACAATGCATGTCACAGAGCAATACAATATCAGCTAAAGTGCTCTCAGCACAGAGGGGATTGGCAAAAGGACACCAGCTCAGCACAGACCTCGCTAGGATAATAATATGACACAATACAACCACAAAGATCCAAGGTTGCTCTCAACAAGGTTGGGATCCACATAGAGCCTAAGTCCCTTTACATTCCTTCATGGGACCCCCAAAACAGATAAAATAGGGTAAACTATCAAGTACGAAAGACATCCAACCTAATAACCAACGAACAAAGTTGTACACACAACACAATTAACCTATAATAGTCCAGTCTAAAGAATAGGAGGCCTAGCCTACCTGGATAACCAATACATATCCTCGAAAAGCATAGAAAAAACCCCTAACTGCCATAAAATCACAACAACCAGCTCAAAACTAGCAAAAACATACTCTATGAGTCAAATGTATAAAGAATGAGACCTTTATTGGCAAGTGCAATTCGGATCAAGCCTAAAAACAGATCTGTGGGCCCCATAGCCTGAAAAGTAAAACTAAAATTACTGAGAGGTAGGCCTCATCTTAAGGGACATGTAGTTCAAAAATAAGCTCAAGTGGACCCCAAATAGGTCCCCAATTAGACAAGAAATTTATGCTCTCCATTAAAAAAAATTTCAAGAAAAAGCTTTAAGAATCACGGTTATGAACACTGCCAAAACAAGAAAAAATTCACAAGAAGAGATTACCATATCTTCCAACACCACAACGCCTAACTACCAATAGGAATTTCCATAATTTAGCCAAGAATTCACAACATGACCATTAAAGCTAATGCATAAGATTTAGGAGAATAACAAAGGAGAACAACTCACCTAATATGAGGATGAGGAGCTAAGAAATGTTGACCGACATCTGTCCTATGATATCCAACAATTCCCCTTGAAATTGGCTCACAATTGATCAAGAATTAAAGAGGAAAGGAAATATTTGCATGGGACTTAGACTTCAAAGAGTTGTAAAAAGTACATATATATAATTGGATGCGACTCAGTGCAATCATGCAAAGTCCCAGAAATACAACCCAGCATGATTGTGGTGCCCACCACGTGATTACACAAAAGTACAAAAAGGAGACTTACCACGATCGTGTCACAAGAGCGTGATTGCATTGAACATCTGTGTCTACATATTTTTCTACAACAACTGAATTTCCAAACGAGGTCTCCAAACATAAAAGGATTCCAACAACCAAAAACCAAATATCATGGATAAAAAACATATTTAGGACTCAAGGAATCGATGAAACAAGAACAGAGGTCATTTGAGTGAAAAAAAACCCCAAACCAAAGTGAACCAAAACCACTAACTTCCTAACCTTCCACACGGACCCTTAAAATGATTTCGGACATCTCGGGAACTGCAATAATGACCCAAATAGCCCAAAATAAACATTATAGAGTGGATGAGAGTGTCAAAATTATGATCCAGTGATTCGATCATCAAAAGCCATACTGGATTCAAAATGAACACTAGCTGAATTTGGATTTCCATAAAATAGCTCAAACTCAAAACAAAATCCCTAGGAGATGAACTAAAGGTCGAATTAGACTACAATTGGCATTCTGAAGCTAAAAAAACTTTCAAATTCTTATTTCAAGCTTGTTTACTAAGAATTCACTCTATGACTCCACAATTCAAGGTTAAGCTTTTAAAATAGGAAAATTGAGATAACAATATTTAGGACTACCATGGAACCAAACTAACGGTCCCAGTAAGTCATAAATAAAATAAGGAAGCTAACAAAAGGCTCTAAACACGAAAAAGTTGAAATATAAGTAAATTAACATGTGTGTCATTACATGGCCAAACGGATCATAAATCACTAGTTTAGCTCTCTTCTCTAGGGTCTCCACCATGGCTCTAATATGTAAACCCTTCGGCTTATCTCCCTGTGATATTCTCTCCAACACCACTAAGACTCTGAGTAAAGTATCCTGCAATAATGGTCCTGTAACATACTTTGGAGAGGTGTGTCCCTTCTCCTTCTTAATTTCCGTTTCATAGGAGGCAGCTCAAGCACAGCTTCTTACTGGAGCTACAATAAAAATAGATATGCATATACCAATGTAAGCATAGAGAGTGGCATCAAATCAGGTTACAATAAAGAAATCAATTCATTAAGAAAGTAAACAATCATCAAGTTACCCATATTATTCTGAACTCCATAGGGTTGTGCAAAATAATATATTTCAACCAATTGAGTTGTCATAAGGTAGTTTTCATTACCATTTTATCTCAATATTGCCCAACTAAATCATGGAATTTCATCTAGTACACAAGATAGAACAAAGTCATAAATCACGTAATCACATCATTAAATAATGCCCTTATTTCTATTCCCAACATGATTTAATCTTAACAACCCCAATGTAATCATCTTCCCCAAATTATACATAATCTAGCAAGTAATCACAAATATTATATAGTGGGATCAAAGAACCTCAACTTGCCTTAAACTTTGAAGAACCAAATCACTTGGGAGCCTTTCACTTTTGGAATGCCTTCAACTGTGCACAATCTAGTTACCAACACAAACAATACAAAAATATACACAATAATCAACACCTAAACCCAATTATCAAAGTCTCTACAAAAACTCACCCGGGGCCTATGGGGTCAAAATAAGAACTTTATCATAAAAATATATTACTCATCACTTAGTTAAACTAAATATAAAGTTTTATTGAAAACCCATTCCATTTCATGATTGAAAATTATAATTTTATTAATTTCTGAGTTTATGTGCAAAACTATCATTTTAGGGTTTAAAACCTTCAATCGCTATGTAATTATAATGTTAAAGTGATGGGAAATTGACAAAAAGTGATTAGAAATCTTATCCAATTGATATCTTTGAAATCCATACTTAAATTATGGTAAAATGGGCTTTTATTTTTTGTATTGCATGAAAAAATAAGCCAATGTCTTGTTTTAAAATGGTCACTTCCTAGGTGCGCAGACACCAAGATTATAGTGCCCTGACACGATCATGGTAACACAGCTAGTGAAAAATATCATGATTGTGGTCCATTGGTGCCACAACGGTCCTTGAATACCAAGGGAACCATCGCGATCTCGGTCCCATAACGTGATCATGGAACTTCATAGAATTTAGGCCCAGCACAATCGCGGTCAAAGAACATGATCGCGGGCCACTTATGTGGAGGCAACAGATAACAGCAAAACACTTGGGATTCAAAGACTTCGAATGGACCCTTGAGGTTTGTTCGGAACTCTGTGCAAATAAATCATATATGCTACATACTAATTTTGACTTTCCCTACCCAACAGAGCCATTAAAAAATGTGTATGATGTATCCTTGACCTAATACTCTAAGGGTCTATTTTTAACTAAAAATACCAAAATAAAAAAAAATACCCCAAGAGCTTACAAAATATAAAAGAGATCTCATTCTAGGCTTAAAAACCACCTCCTAAATCCAATAGAATCATACAATTTTCAACCCAGGCACTCTAAGTATGAATGTTGGCCAAAGTCAACCAATTCACTTTAAACTCAACTTTATCTCGTCAAACTACTCAAATCTCCATGAAAGGGATAAAATAAAAATAAAGGACCTACTAGACCAAACTCGATATTTCAGAGCAAATAGAACTGATAGATTTCCATTTCAAGATCCATAACTCTAGAAGACCCTTAGAGTTCCTTATTTTATATTTTACGGCTCCAAAACTCACAAGTTTCAACTACTTGATCAAAACTCATTTCATTCCCGAACTGACAATGGAGCCACAATGCTTAATACAACTAAGGGAAGGGTAAAATAGTCAAAATGCATGCAAATCAGAAAATTAACCTTGAGTGTTATTACACAACTACACTCTTGGGTATTCACGTGTTCTTGAGTCCTTCATGGTTAATGTTGTTTCTATTATTTTTCTCAATTCTTGTGTTTGTATTCCCAGTTCTTTGAGCATAAATAAAGTTTACAGTTGAAGAATTTATGTCCGATAATTCCAGTAAAAAGATGAGTGTTGAAGACTGATGGCATTCTCTTTTCTTTTAAAAATTATATTACTTGCAGAGTTATGATGAATATTACTGTAAAGTGATATTTCTTAATGAATTGAAATTATCTTTTTTTTTTTTGAGTTCCTTTTGATCAAAATTGTATCGTTTAGGTTTGAAAGGATTTTACAAGAAATATTTTTTAATCTCTTTATTTCCTCCGTTAGTTTAAGAACTTATTTTCATAAAGGTCCTTTTAGCAATAGTGTCCTTCAATTTAGTTTCTAAATCCTATTTATCTTTTTAAAGATTCTAGAGTCATTCTAAATTTGTTTTAGATCAATAATTGTGTGATCTAATAAATTTCTAAAGCAACTATAGTCAGGGAAATTTGAGATCTTACTAGATTAGTTTCTTCCTCCGCTATGAAGCACAATTTCGAGGAGTTTCCTTGATTGATGGCTGAATCATCATTCCAACTTCTTAGAGTATTTCTTCTAAACTTCTTAATGGTGGACTCTTTAATATTTTCAATGTTGATATGCCTATTCTTTCCTTTTGTAGACTCTTACAGTCTTGTCAATGATCCTTTAGATTTGATGATGAAAGTCTCTTTATTATTTTTAGAACAATTTATACTTTCTTCTTCAATGTCTGAATTTGCTTTGCTATCTTCATTTGAGATAGTATAAACCTTTCTTTACAATAGAACTTATCATAGTCATATTATCCTTTTAATCATCCTGAGAGATGTTAATTTTCCCTATTTTCCTCCTTTTTCTCTTACTTTTATATTTTTGGATAATCCATCCATGTTTTCATGATTTCCTTATTGACTGCAGTTTCTTTGTAAATATGATCAAACTTATCCATTATTTCCTTTGCAGTTTTACATGAAGATATTTTATCATAGTCATTCTTTCTTAATGCTTTTCCATTTGTTTGTGCAACATGCATAACTTCAAAAACGGATGCTTATTTTATTAATCTTCTTCTATCATTATTGTCATATGTAGATTTTTTCCCATCTTTAATGACTAACTAGGCAATATATATTGAATAAAAGTCTCCATTATATCTCTCTATTGTTCATAGAATAAAAATTGAAGCAAGGAGGTTAGATATTGATAATCCTTCTTGAAACATGTTTACTCCCAATGGATCTTTTTTTAATCTTTTCTCACTTTCTATTAAGCAATGGATGTGATACCTGGCTCCGGTACAGATTGAAAGTGCAAAAAGGGGTGGGGGTGAATTGAAAATATTTTCTTTTCCCTTAGTCGACTATCATGCAGATCCAGTCGTCTATTACTGTAGTATGATGGATATACAATATAAGAACTATATAGAAAGAAAAATGTATATGATGTTCTTAAACTGGTTGGGGTTCAAAATAAGCCTAGATCAAGAACTATATAGAAAGAAAAATGTATAAGAAGAACTTTATTGACACATGTAATGACTTATTAATGAAGGATTTCTTTCAAGGCTTCCATGTTGAGCACATTAATTAAAACATATTGTAGTCCATCAAAAATTTGAACATTAACACTGGCACGTTGTATTTGGTACTCATATTACACTTTTGCATCATTTCCTGATGGAGGACCTAGTGTGGTTTATCTTGAGGATGTTTCTCGTGGTGAGATACATTTTTAATCTTTGGATTCAATCGTGTTATGGATTCGAGCAACCCTCATCCATCAATCATACCTTCATCTCTGCTTGTAGTCGGAGACATCTTGTATCTTGATATTTGTATAACTCAGTTTGTAACCTGTCTTGTATTTAGATGTCTTTCATATTGTTGATACAAGGTATTGAGATGGTTGTTGTGTCTTGTATTTCATTTTGTTCTCCTTTTATCTCTTGGGTTTTATACTATTATTATGTTCTGAGTACAACCCATTGCTTCTCACTCTAGGCTATGAGGTAGGATTGCTTACATGAGGTATTTTGTGGGCACCATCATGTCTTCAGTTTTTAGGCTGTCATAGAGTGGTATCAAAGCTTAGTTTCACTAGTATCATTGGTGTGGAGGGTTGTAGCATCCCATGGATTAGTAAGTAGACATTCATATCCTATCTTCAAAAGGATACAAGGCCTTTTTAAGAAATACTTACTTTTTGTCTTATTTTTATGCATTATGTCATTATCGGTTTCCATAGATCTCGATTGACTTCATTCCTTTATTAATGATTCATAAAGTTCTTCAGTAGTTGAAAGTGATACTCCTACCTAGAATCAAGGACTCTACTGAAAGGCTATGGTTAGCGGTGATCCTGAGGTTAAGGATGGGGGGTATTAAAGTGTCAGGCAGTCAAAGTTTAGTTGCATCCAGTGTATTTCCAGAGCAACAGTCCAAGACAGAGTATACAATAGGATTTTATCCTGATGTCCTGAGTATGTTAATATTATTATCAATTATAGTGCAAGAAGGTCCTCAGATAGGGACAAGCATCTACTAGGAACGGCACAGGGTGCCCAGGCTCTACAAATTTAGATAGCCTTGGTAGTTTATTTAGTTTAATTATCCTTGTTCCATTGGTGTATTGTCCGATTGTAGTTAGATCATTTATGACTCTAGAGGAGTAGTGGGTGCTCGACAGACTTCTAGATTCAGTTTTTAGTATAGGTTTCCTGAGGTTTGATAAAATGGCTTCAGTACGAGTTATAGATTTAGATAGGATACTCATGTAGGCTTGGAATGAGATGGTTGTTTTCATGAGATTCTTTGGTGTGGGGATAAGGTTTTTTAGTGTTAGGCCCATCAATTATGGCTAGGTTGTAGCATTTTGAGGAATGTTGGGAGATCTAGTTATTGGTTGTCCAGAGAAGATTGGGTAGAGCAGCCAAGATTTAGGTTGTATTTGTCTCGATTTGCATTTGGATTGTTAGAGATGTGGTATCCATAGTGGTGCATCTAAAAGCAGCGCCGAGATTAATACTTCAAAAATTATTTGGAATGTGAGACTTTTGGGTAGTATGCTAAGGTTTTCTCGACATGGGACATTTTTAGTTAGTAACAGTTGCAGTTTTTCCTTAATGGGAAGTTATATAAGGTGACAGTTGTAGTGATGTGTGTTCTTTTATGAAGGGATTGATTTTCATCCAGGGAGTACCTAGTTGCAAATATCTCTGTAAGCTCATATAGTTAGTCCTTTTAGGGACTTCTTGTTCTCTAGTTAGTATTAGTATATAGAGTATTGGGAGTGTCCAGGTTGTTCTAGGTGAGTCCTTATAAAGTTTTTGTTATGTTTATAGTATTTCTCTACCCCATTTATATTTGCTTGATTTAGTATTGTCGTTTTATGCTATATCGTGGGATTTATTGTGTTTTCTATGATAGAGCTTCTGGCTTGTGGATAACTCGTGATTTATTATTATGTTGTTGCCTACATTATATATAAGTTGTATCTTTATTGGTTTGGTTTTCTCTGTTGTACCTCTTGTTGCTAATTAGATTGGCATATCTTCCTTGATGGGAGTATGCTTTTAGCATTATCTTATTCCCTAGGTGGCGATTGTCGTTCTTGTGGTCATTGTGGGAGGTGTCCCTTATTAGTGGTGGATACTAATGATGGTTTGGATTATATGGCAAGATCAACTCTTAGGTAGATATATTGGTTTTTAATTTTATTGGTTATTTATGGTAATATTTTAGGAATGGTTTGGTTAACTCCCTCCCTATGCGGTTCTAGACTTTCGTTCCACGACTGCTACCATATCCCTACCCGACGTACCCCAACTAAGTGAAAAGGAACTATTAAGCACTCGCCGGTTGGGGATATGCCTTGCTTACAGACCTAGAGGCTGGTTCCTTAGAGATACTTTTTAGCTACTTGTGTCTCATGCTTTCTTTTATTTTTGGTTGTTGATGTCATGCCGCTCTAGGGTGATTCTTAATCTTGAGTTGTATATACTTTATGCTTATAGATTTTTTTCTTTTCTCCTTTTCGATCTCTCCAAGGGTACCAGTGTAGGTAGCCCTCATGTTCCAAGAAGACTCATTCCTCTATTGATCATTTTCTTACTTCTATTGGCTGGTTGTCGATAAGTTATTTCTTTCCTATTCATATTAGTTTACTATATTCCCTCATTATTGCTCCTCTTATATCCCTTGCCCATACTATTTTGGGAATTTATGCTTGTTCTTGTGGATGTATAGCTATCCTAATAAGTGATTTCATCTCTTTTAGTGGTGGATCAAGCGTGTGATTCCTTAGTGAGTGCTTTTTTCAAAATTATGTTGTGGTGGTGAATCTGTTGGTTCTCAGTCTATATGTCTATGTCATAGTTTTCCTTGTGGCTTGATTGTTGTTGGTTATGTTTATTTGTAGTTTTTGTGGTTCTAGTTGGCTTTGATATATCCCATGTAATCTTTGATCCATTCTCATTGTATTGGTGGTTCATTTTGCCCTTGTTAGAATGAGGAAGGGCTATTTAATGTAGACTCCTTAGTTGTTGAGTTTGTGTATCTTGAAGTTGCACAGTGGACGTGTAGTATAGATGGTAGGTATTATTGCATTGGGATCCAACGATTGGACCATTCTAGTTTGGAAGAGGCGCTCTTCTTCAGTGGTTGGCAGGATATAGATTTGTCTTTTCACTTTTGTGGTTGGTTCTGCTAGTCAAGGGTCAGAGGTTCGTTCAAGGTCTGATGATGCTTTATGATTTTTGGAGTGTGGGTTTGTGACCAAAGATAGTGAATTAAAGGAGAGGTTCCTCCTTGGGTTATGTTTGTGACTGGAGTTTGGCCTTTTTTCGATTTTGCATCCACTGTTGGCCATAAAAACACAGTCTCTAGGTTGGGAGTCAGTATGGCCTTCCCTAGTTGGCTTTGAAAGACATGTTGTTGAGATTAGATGTTATGGTCATGTTTTAAGGTCGATAGAGTGACTTCGATGATAGAGTTCAATAAAATACTTATTATTATCAGCTCAGATATTCCTATTTAGAGAGGCTATAGGTTTGGTTCTCACCAATGGATTGGTTCAAGTGCATGAGGTGTTGATTGTCTTTCCTGATTATGGTTCTAGGTTCATATTTGTGGTAGAATCAGCAGGTGGTTATAGCTTCCACCAAGGGATCATGGATACTCATATTATTACTCGGGGTTCTTAACAATTCTTTAGGCTAGGGTAATATCATCTGGACAATCAAACTTTCTTCTAGAGTTTTGTCCTTCATCTTTTCTCTCTTGTGTCTTGTACTCGTCTCCCGCGCTCCAATGAGTTTTTGTTCAGCTAGATGTGTCTCTATTAGAGGTGGATCAGTTGATGGAGTTGGTGGAAAGGTAACTATTTTCAGCCAGGTTCTAGAGGGATTAGAGTGTAGACGTTCTGATAGACATATCATTCGATCAGGTAGACTACCTGAGAACTAGAGAGGGGTATGTAAACCCATATGCCATCAGTGGTCAGCGTCTTCAGATAATCTCTACTCCTTGAATTTTCCGGACAAAGGACCTTTTAGTAGTTTTTGTGTTTAGAGATTTTCTGTAGCCACCCCAAGTCACTTATGGCTTGCTAGGTCTGATAGTTGGTTCCTTAGCAGTTCTATCATATTTATCTCAATTTCCCCATTTTGTAGTTTCAACTTTAGAATAGGGTAATTCGAGAATAAATTTCTTAAAAATGTGTCCGAAATCAAATTTCAAAATTTCTGTTAGCTCTAGAATGAGAACTTTAGTCTAGAGGCACTATTGGTTTGAATCCTGGGGCTTTCATTTGCATGTATATTGTTAGACGGGATAACAATTAAATTGTATTTATTTTATATAATAATTATGTTTTTGGAACTAAAAATATATATATATTTAAGTCTTTCAAAAACATTGTTGATTATTATGAAATAGTTTTTCGAATCATATAGTCCCATATTTATTTATTTTACAAGAATTCACAAAGCTATTAATATTTTAACGGATATAGCGGGTCTAATTGTATTGAAAGTTTATTATTTCAAGAGTTGGATTTTATTAGAAATAATTTTCTATTAATTTGGTATATTTAGAAAGTTGTAATAATTTTGTATCGAGTCTATAAAATATCTGAATATATTAAAAATGGGACCTTGTTGCATGGAGGTGCCACATCGAAGCCATATAATACGACTCACTTAAGAGCTGGACATATAAATTGGCAAACATTTTCAATTATAGAAAGTTTCCAATTTAAAAAACTTCGCATTTATGAAAATTTTTAGAATATCATTTATATAATTATATATACCATATATAATTAAACTTCCTCAGTGATTTGGTAAGTGAATGATCTAATTTTTGGATAATAAGCTCATTCTCATCATATGTAGGTAATTTTTATACTCATTTCCGCGTGTAATTCTTGAAATATAAAATTTTACATTTTTAACTTTGCGGGCTAATAGCTCACTCATTTATTATAAAATTAAGCCCAAATTTGAGTTAAAATCTATGCATCAATATTTTTATTTTTACTTTTTGTATTTTGGTACCCATGGGCCCATTTTTTGCCTGAAATCGAACCCAAGGTTTTATATAAAAATATGGGTCTCGTTCTTTATGTTTTATATTGTAATTATGAATTTAATAGTTTCAATGTCGTTTAAGATATTCTGCAGAGTTTCAGCCTTAGATTTATCATTCGAATATCTTCATCGGCTTTCATGTAGGTTACGACTTCTTTCTCTTAAATTATTCATGTGTATGATAGTTATAGTGCAACAGATAGAACATGGAGTTCGGAATTAGGATTGGTGACCATTGCTTATGATAATTCACTTTATTGCCTCGTTAAGTTTCCTCAGCTTAGTTATTGTGTGGTTACCGCCTACGGATAGTCTTGTGAGATATATTTGTGATTATCTTCTTTTTCTGGGCCTATGTATATATTATTAGACTTCTTGAGTACTCTTTCGAGCATGTAGTTGATCCTACTTCCTAGATAGCATTTGTCAAGTAGAATTCTTATTGCAGGTGACTTTCTGAGCATTGTTATTTGCTAGTTGATTTATATGGCTATCTTGACTTGTGGATGACTATGAGTAGTATAACATAGACCTTCTAGGTTGATATTGAATGACTTATGGACTTTGAGCTTAATTAGCACATATTGTGTGCCTGGGTTGAGATTCTGGATCTTAGGGCCATGTTGAGTAATTATTGGGCATTTATTCAATTAGGGTCCTATTTGTTGGTGGCATATGGACGATCTATATTGTATTAAGATGTTGTTGTAGTTTAGTTCAGTGTTCTGAGAATGCATTGGATACTGAAATAACTTAATAATATATTACTAATACACCGGGATTTTTATCAAACTAACACTTGAAAGAGTTTCCTATTTATACGTACACGTTCCATGACCAATCTGTGGTATGGAGCTATTTTCTTTATATATAACCAGAATCAAATTGAAACAAAGGAATGGTTTTTATACTATACTTATACTTTCCACGACTACCGAGCAGTATAAAGCTATTTTCTCGCACATCTTAACCTACTTTTCTAAATTATCACTGCTAATACTAGAATTTCATATACTATGGTCAGTGAATTTTAAACTAAGGTATTATATACGAGTTGAGCTTGAGATTTGTCATATTTTCTCTGATGAATTAATGGTTATATGATGTTGGCACTGTTATGGGAATATTGCATGTGGGACATTATTCCCTCTAAGGGCCCTACCATCGTGGGTTGCTATGAAGCTTGAGGGTATACGGGAATGTAGTGGTATACAGAGATGTCTCACGTGAGTCCTTCCTTTCATGGGTACATCCCAAGGGAGGTGAGTGCGGGTATTTTATTTACTCTATCATCACCCCCTGCATTGCATATATTTGTGCATGTTTTACCCTTCGGGTTTATAGGGTAATTCATATCGGGATTTAGTTGTTTGGATGTACCTTTTATTCTACGGTGAGTCCATTCAGGTTACGGATGGTTTACTTTTACTTTCTTGTACCACCTAGTCTGTGGTGAGCCCAGTTAAGGTGTTATATGTTTTTCCCTATTTTACTTGAATAGATATTATCTCTATTCTCGTGTGTTTAATAGAGGTTATTCTTGTACTACTCTATGATATTGGTAGTTATAGTATCTTAGCCTTGGTTCTATTGTTTTTGCAATATCTTTAGTGGTCGTCATGCTGGAGCTCCAGGTATGTGTCGCATTGTCATTGGCATTAAGTTTACCGGTAGGTTTTCTCTATTAGCCATATAGTTATGATATTTCCCTGATTAGATTAGCCTTAATCGATAGTTCACATCAGTTAGTTGCCAGTTACCCTATTAGCTTACATGCTAGTATACATCTCGGTGTTTGATTATTTGTATCTTATGTATACCCAATCGTACTATGATGCCTACTGGGTACCCATTGTATTGGGTACTAATACTACACTTCTGCATCGTTTCGTAATACAAGACCCAGTGTGGGTTATCTTGAGGATGTTGCTCGTGTTGAGCCGTATTTTCGAGTCTTCAAAGGATACAGTGGGCTCATGGCATTCAAGAATCCCTCATCCATCAGTTAAGCTCCATCTCTACTTGTAGTTGGAGACAACTTATATCTTGATATTGTATAACACAGTTTGTACCCTATCTTGTATTTAGATGCCTTTTGTATGTTGATACTAGGTCATGGGATGGTTCTTGTGTGATATTGTAGTCAAGCCAAGGAAATACAAATATTGCAAGGATTGCTCATTTACAAGGATACTTTGGATGGTTTCCTGAAGGAGGAAGGTTCCAATTTCATATGGAGGATATCTTGGAAAAACACACTACGGGTTGAGGAGAAGGTAGGAATAAGAGGGGATCAGAACCTCGAAAGGCGAGTTCCTACTGCCCAATTGGACGGCGGACCGCCCAAGTGGATGGTGGACCACTCTTCAATGGCAATCTAAGGTCCCAATGCTCCATCCCCTCACTAGTGAAGACAGCGGTGGAAAGTGGAGGGATGGCAGACCGCGCTCTTCAATGGCGGCTAACCGCCTCCCTTGAATTATTCTGTATTTCAGCCTTTCTTAGTAAATTAAAAGCCCATGACAGCTAATTGTGTAATAACTAGTCTAGTACTATAAATAGGTTAAGTATGCTTTATTTTGATATTACACTTTTGATTTGAGTGTTAAGCTTTTGGTAAACTGGTGGTTGCTAACCTTGCACAAACCTTGGTTTCTTGGGGCTTCAGTTTCCTTAAGGTCATCGTAAGAGCATGGTGCTCTGCCGGGATTAATCCAACGGGTCCTTTGGTTTGATACACCTTAGGGTTCTAGTAAGATTTCCTATCGATGTGTCTCATTATCTATCCTTTCCTTTCCCTGTTATTCTCCTTCTTTTGTCATTAATTCTACTACATAGTCGTTTTCACATCATCTAGTATTAGATTCGCATCGAATTTTGTTCCTATGAAGTTCGTCTAGGGATTTGATATCCATTGAGTCAAAAAAAGAGGTATCATCTAAAAATTTTCTTCCATATTTTTGTGTTTACTTCGAGGATTGAGTATTAGAAACGTGTTCTCGATACTGCATTGAGTCTAATTCTCGAGTTTCAAGTTAATCCGAGTTGATTTGTGTAAATTACCATTGTTGATATTGAAGCTTCGAATCTTGAGGAGTGGGTCTTTCATTAGGTGTGCCACGAGCATGAAAAGTTGTTGATTGTGTTTCCCATCACAAGGGGAAGCGATGGTTAAAGTTTGATCGAATTTTGAGTTGATTTAATGTAGTATGGATTTTTGAATTTTAAATAGTGTTCTTGGTGTTCTTTAATTCTTCAAGTGAAGAAGAAGCCCAGAAAGTATGTTTCATCTGAATTTCTTTCTTCAACTTGTGAATTTATTGTTTGAGCTTCCAGAATTGCATCCTACAAGTCATTAAGGACCTACCAAACAAGTTTCCTCCAATTTCGGAGTGGTTTGGGCGATTCGATTTTTTGAAGAGTTCATAGTGTTCTTGGGGAAATATACATAGCTAAATTGATGAGCTCTTCCAATTGTTGAAGTTTATTCTGAAAAGGGTGTGTAGGTGATTCGAAAAGGTGTTTGGTTCGGGGTATTTTAGTTAATAAGGGAAAAGACAAAGGGTACCCAAAAAAATCATCAAATCCAGAATCTCGCACCCGTCCCATCCAAACTGTGTAGGAAGGCGATCACTTACCCACCTCCATTCCGCACCGCCATCTCACATGGTGGTCTGCCATTCTGATGGTGGTCAAGAACCTTGTTTGAAATAAAGACTGTTGAAGACGGCGGCCAAATCCCTTAGACGGCGGTCCGCCCTTGTCAATGGCAGTTACCACTGACCTAAACAGTCCCTAATTAACTTCAAAATACCTTGGTAACATCCCAATTCAACTCAACTCAATCTCCAAACTTTGATTTCCTTATTGATCATCATTTCTTGATTCCATAACTAGTTTACATTTAGTATTCATCCTACATAGTTGTAGACTAGTCCTTGTGTCTTTCTTTCTTAGTACTGCTCCTTGTAAAGCTTTCTCTTATAGTCTTGTAGCTTATTCTTGTTTCAAGTACGTTCCTTGTTTGTTGTCAGCCAAAGTCTCGATAAAAATCAACTCTGACCCAAGGACAATATCAAGACCAAGTAATTGAGTGAGTATACACGTTTTTCAACCTCGAGCGAGCCAATTGTGATAACTACTCAACAACCTGAGAAACACTAAGCGTTGTGAGGTTGTTTAAAACTAACTTAATGTGTTTGTTTGTTTTGTTGAGTGGAATTGTTAGGTACTCTGTCCGAGGGAGGATAAATTAGGCTTCCGAAGGAAGTTCAATGGAAGATATCATGGCAATGCTTGTTCACATGAATCAAAATTTCAAAAATATAGAAGGAAGGCTAACGACGGTTAAAGGAAGAGGGAGTGCCTCAACTTCTACTCCCTAATTTTCCAACCAAGCTAACACAAGTATACATGGACAAAACACCTCCACCCCAATGATCACCGAAAACATTTCTCCATACATTCCTCCCCACTAACCCAAATGACATTCCCCTATGAAACTAAAACGCACAGCATGCAATTAGGAATGTCAAGACCAAACTCCACAAAACCCAAACACGAACCTCCCTCACAAAGATCCACCACCCTAAAGAGTAGAAGAAGAGAGAAATTAGAGGCACAGGAAGAATGAATAGAAGATGCTAGATGAATGGGTTCAAGACAATACATACCAAAGAAGAGGACAAAAAGGTCATAGAGTTAGAGGGGACCAAGATGGTAGAGATATGGGTCTCAACTCTATTAAGGTAACTCTTCCCACATTCAAGGGAGAGAGTAACCCCAATGTTTACCTTAATTGGGAAACACAATGTGAGAGGATCTTCCAAACAATGAATTAACCGAGGTTAAGAAGTCCGTCTATACTATTGCTCAATTTGAAGGTTATGCTTCTACATGGTGGGGTTGTTAATGGAGACAACGTCAAAATTATGGTTATGTGCATCCCCCACTTTAGGCTAAATTAAAGGCCACAATGAGATGCAAGTATGTACCCCTAAGTTATTACCAAGATTTGCGTACCAAAGTATATAACTTGAAGCAAGGCAACCGAAAGGTAGAAGCATATTATGATGAATTCCAAAATTTACACCTAAGGTGTGAACTTAATGAACACCCCCGCAGGACTTTTCTAGATTTCAAAGTGGGTTGAATTATGACATCACATCTCAAATGATTCTTCCCAAGCTTGAAAATCTTGATGAAATCTTGAAATCTTCGATGGAGCGGTTGAAATAGAAAGAAAGAATGAGGAGAAAAGGAATTTCAAAACTCAAAGTTATTCTTCTCCCATGCATTGGAGTAAGATAAAAAAAGTAGTTCAATCGTCAACCATGTGGAAAAAATACAAAGAAGTCAAGAAGCCATATAAGAAGAAACCCTTTGAGAAGAGCACCTTTGGAAGGAATCCATCACCAACGGCTATGAAATAAGGAGGTAACAATCCTACTTTTCTAAGCCTATAACGTTCTAATGTTTCAAATACACAGGCTTTGGACACAAGATCGGTGAGTGTCAGAACATTAGGAATGAGACCCTTAGAGGTGGAGGACCCCGATTTCTTAAAAAAGGTGAAGATAGCGATCCTTAATTGGATGAAAGTGACTCCACAAGTGAATAAGAGGAGTATGGCTCCGAATGGGGAAAAAATCTCTATTCCTAGTGGCAATGATGAGGAGAGATTACTGGTTGGTAATGCATGGCCAAAAGAAGGAGAGATCTCCATTCCAAACTATGTGGTTATCTGGGTAATGAATAGAAAGTCTATGGATGATCCAAGTCATAGAGAGACACTCTTCCATTCCAAATTCCTTATAAAGGACAATGTTTGCACCTTGATTGTTGATAGAGGAAGTTGTGCCAATATTGCTAGTGCTACCATGGTATTTAATTTAAAGCTAAACACCACCATTCATGCCACTCCATACAAGATTCAATGGTTGAATGGATGTGGAGAAATTAAAGTACTCCGACAAGTGATGATCAAGTTGAAAATTGAGAACTACCATGATAAGCTCTTATATGATGTAGTTCCTAAGAAGATTTCCATGTACTACTCGGAAGACTTTGGCAATATGACCAATCAACAAAACATTATAGGAAAAAAACACCTACTCCCTAAGAAAGGATGGTCATAAACATATACTCCAACTACTACGCCCTCTTAAGTGAGTGCCAACTATGATCGAATAAAGCTATTGAAAGAGAAGATAAGTAAAGGAGGGGATATTGCCAAGAGGTTAGTCATGAGGATGAAAGTGAGAAGCAATGGAGATTGAAGAGAAAGGGCAAGGTGTTACTCTTGAGGAATTATAAGAATATAAGGGAGGAATTGGGGAACCAAAGTCCATTGATCCTTATCACACATAGGGATCATGATTTACGTATAAACCCCTCTATTTCTTCTTTTCCCCATTCTATATTCCTTGTTTTGAAGGATTATAATGATTTATTTTTGAAAGAGCTACCAAATGGGTTGCCACCAATCCATGGCATTGAACATCAAATAGACTTCGTGTTAGGCTCACAATTTCCCAACAACTTGGCCTATGGAAGTAACCCAAAAGATACTGAGGAATTAAAAAGGAAAGTTTAGACCTCCTCAAAAAGGCTATGTAAGAGAAAGTATGACCCTATCAGAAGTACCGGTCCTTTTGGTACCCAAAAAATATTTCTCATAGCGAATCTGCATTGAGCATTGTGCTATCAATAAGATAACGGTAAAGTTTTGCAACCCAATTCCTTGTTTGGATGATATTCTAGATGAATTTAATGGTTCGTGTATGTTCTCAAAAATTGATTTGAGAAGCGGGTATCATCAAATTGGATGAACTCGGGAGATGGGTGGAAAATTGCCTTCAAGACCAAATTTGGTCGTTATAAATGGAAGGTTATACCATTTGGACTTACCAAAGCTCCTAGTACCTTTATGAAGCTAATGAACCATGTAATTAAGACTTTTATTGGGAAGTGTGTGGTTGTTTACTTTGATGATGTCTTGGCCTATAGAAAATCCCTTGAAGAACATGTGGAGCATTTGAAAAATATGTTTAATGTGCTTAGAAATGAACAATTGTATGCTAATTTTGAGAAATGCTCTTTCTGTGTTGATGAGGTTGTATTCTTGGGATTTTTTGTGAGAACGAGAGTTGTGGAGGTCGAGCAATCCAAAATAGACATTATAAAATCTTGGCCAACCGCTAAATCTATTGGGTATGTAAGAAGCATCCATGTCTTGGAAAGTTTTAATAGATGATTTTTTAAGGGTTTTAGTACTGTTGTCGTACCTCTCACCAAGGTAATCCGAAAGGATAAACCTTTTGTGGGGCACCAAACAAGCAAGGGTGTTTGAGACCTTGAAATCTATGCTTAGTTCCGCTCTTTTATTGCAATTTTCTGATTTTGATAAAACATTTGAGGTGTAATGTGATGCTAGTAGAGTAGGTAATGGCATCGTCTTAATGAAAGGCCAAAAACCCATTGCTTACTTTAGTGAAAAGATCAAAGGTTCCACCCTAAATTATTCAACCTATGATCTTGAGTTATATGCTTTAATGTGGGATCTCAGAAATTGGAAACACTACCTATGGCCAAAGGAATTAGTGATTCGAGCCGATCACAAATCCTAAAGCACGTTTGGGCTGAAGGTAAGCTAAATCATAGGCATGCCAAGTGGATTGGGTTTCTAGAGTATTTCCCTTATGTGATTCATTACAATAAGGGACAAGAAAATATAGTCGTCGATGCCCTTTCGAGGAAGCATGTTTTGATAAGTACTTTGTCTTCTAAATTGGTGGGTTTTGAAGTGCTAAAGACATTGTACCCCGAGGACCTCGATTTTGACCACATCTTTTAAGAATGTACAGAATGGGATAGGGAAAGATGGATAAGGGATAGGTTTACTACCCATTATTCCAATTTTGATGGATTTTTGTTCAAAATAAAATATTGTGTGCCGGTGAGCTCATAGATTATTTATGAGAGAGGCACATAGTGGAGGATTGATGGGCCATTTTGGCATTCATAAAACCATGGGAATTCTTAATGAGAAATTTTATTTTCCAAACATACAAAGAGATTTAGATAAAATTTGTGGTCAATGTGTTGAATGTAAACATGCTAAGTCAAGACTTCTCCCATATGGTTTGGTACACCCCCCTCCCCACACCTCAAGGACCTTGGCTAGACATATCAATTGATTTTGTATTATGTTTGCCTAGAACCAAAAAAGAAAAAGATAGCATCTTTGTTATCATTTATTGATTTTCAAATATGGCTCATTTTATCCCTTGCAATAAATGTGATGATGCATCCCATGTAGCCTCTTTGTTTGTTGAGAATGTGTTAAAATTGCATGGGATCCCATGATCCATTGTAAGTGATAGGGACTCCAGGTTCCTTAGTCACTTTTGGAGAGAAATGTGGAGTAGGCTTGGCACTACGTTGATGTTTTCAACGTCATTCCACCCACAAAATGATGGCCAAACCGAAGTGGTTAATAGAACCTAGGGTCCATGCTTACAGCCATGGTTGAAGGGAAAATGTCCTCCTGGGAAGACTATTTGCCTCTAGTGGAATTTGCTTATAATAGCTTTGTTCACTCCACTATTGGCATGACCCTATTTGAGGTCGTCTATGGATTTAACCCCATCACCCCCTTGGATCTAACCCCTTTGTCTCAATATGTGATTGTTAGCCTTGATGGAGAAAAAAGAGCTTAAGCTATGAGGAAATTGCATGAGAAGGCATGACTCCATCTTGAGAAGAGAAATCAGATAATGAGAGGAAGGCCAACAAAAGGAGGAAGAAAATAGTCTTGGAACCCGAAGATTGGGTTTGGGTGCATTTTTCCAAAGAGAGGTTTTCAAAAAAATGCAAAGGAAAGTGGACTCCGAGAGTCGATGGTCCTTTCCAATTCCTTGAGAGGATCAATGACAATGCTAACAAAATTGATCTTCCACCAGAATACTAAGTACACCCCACCTTCAACGTGAGTGACCTCTCTCCTTTAACGCCTTGGCCAATGATGAGAGCTTGAATTTGAAGAAAAATTCTTTTTAAGAAGGAGAGGATGATATGAACATCACCACACTCTTTAAATTTAAAAGGCCTTTCACACGAACTAAATCCAAAGAACTCCAAAGATTGCAAGGATTGGTCATGCAAAAAGATACTTTGGATTGTTCCTTGAAGGAGAAAGGTTCCAATTTCATATGGAGGATAGCTTGGGAGAACACACTGTGGGTTGAGGAGGAGGTAGGAATAAAAGGGAATCAAAACCCCAGAAGGCGAGTTCCCACCACCCAAATGGACGGCGAACCGCCCTTCAACGGTGGTCCAAGGCCCTAATGCTCCACCCCTCACTGGTGGAGATGGTGTTAAGCAGTGGAGGGATGGCAGACCGCCCCCTTCAATGGAAACCAACCGCCTCCCTTGAATTATTTTGATATTACACTTTTGATAATACTTTATTTTGATATTACACTTTTGATAATTATTGATTGTAAAACTCCATTGTTTAGTGTTAAGCTTTTGATACGATGGTAGTTTCTAACAGTGTAGAAACCTTGGTTTCTTGGGGCTTTGGTTCCCTTGAGGACATCTTAAGAGCATGTTGCTTGGCCGAGATTAATCCAATGGGTCCTTTGGTTTGATACTAAAGTTCTAGTAGGATTTCCTACCTCTTTGTCTCATTATATATCCTTTATTTTCCTTGTTATTCTCCTTCTTTGTTCATTAATTCCACTTCGTAGTCGTTTTCAAATCATTATGGCTTACATTTTATTTTTTCTCCTCCTCTCTCTTTATTTTTGTACTATTATTATGTTCCAAATACAACCTATTACTTTCCGCTCCAGGCTATGAATAGGCTTGCCTATATGAGGGATTTTGTAGTTGTCGTTATGACTTGAGTTTTTGGGTTGTAACACTATAGTAGAGGGGGTGATTGTTAAGCCTAAAGGTTGCCAGTTGTATCAAAAGTCCAAAGTAGACCTATTCTGATTCCATAACCCTCGTACTTACTTTTATGTTTAGATTTATTTCACCCGATCAGTGTCACGTGCATGATAAGTATCTAGTCCAGTCTTAGTTAATTAAGTTCTGTTATTTATCCCTTATCAGTTGTATGTTACAAATAGGATTGCATGAGTCCATTGTGTATATTCATGCATTATTTGATGAATTAATGATAATTAAGGTCATTCGATGAAGCATGTAGCTTTGCATAAGTCCCAATGTGTGTATTCATGTCCTATTTGATGGTTTATGATAGTTGAGTGCATTTAATACACTATACATAATGATCTACTGAGTTAGCATCTTAATCATGTTTGGTAGGTTTAAATAATGTATGTGTGAGTTACATAGTCAACCTGTCAGTTTCTGTAGTCCTTCCTTTATCTTTGACTTGAGTTTTTATTCAAGGATGAATGATATCAAGGGAAAATATTGTAATACCTTAGAATTAATCCTTGATGTTGTTTTATTTTAATAAAAGAGTAGAATATTATTTCAAAATTTTGAACTATTTTGGTTCCATTAGATATCGATGGACCGTAAAAATGTTTCACGAGCATCATCTTGTCTATCATCGTATTCCAGTGATTGTCTATGTATATGGGGTTTTAGCAAATCATTTGATGGTATGTCATTCGAGTTGATAAATCATCAGACTCTATCAAATCACTCCCCAATTTTTGGTAGCAAAGTTAAAAGACCTAAGTTTCTATGATGGCTTTGACGGGTTATAGAATGGTTTGACATTTTGTCATTTGCTCTACAGAACTTGATCTGATAAGTTATTAGTTGAATAAATATGGTAGCTTCAATTTATAAGGGTTTTAATGGTGTTGGATGTGAACTTGATAAGGTCGTAAGGAATCCCTAGCCCGAAGGCTAGTTGAAAACTTTCTTACCAATAGAATTTTCACATAAGTTCTTTTTAGGGTCATTTTCAAACGAACATATCTCCCTTAATATGTGGATTTATGTGACTATAGCCTATAAAAAAAAGACCTCTCCGTCTAGTTTCAAACTTAACCAACTTCTCATCAATATGTCTTCAAAGTACAAAGTTATGCCTATTTTAGTGAAGTATTGTTGAACAGTTTGGATTAAAGAACCAATTGATGGACCGTCAACCACCTTGTGAAAATGGTCAGTTCTAGATTAAGCTTATCTTTTCCCAGGGTTGATTTTAACATTTACCCCACTCTATAGTGTTAAAAACATGTTGTTTTAGCTTCATTTGGGGGTATATAATCCCAAACCTTACTTTCTTTAATGCAATAAACATAATCAAACTTAGAAAATCTTTCTGTCATGACCCCAAATCGGGTCATTGATGGAGTCTACCAAATCCCATAGGTAGACAAGCCTATTCCCCATTCCTAATCGGTAAGCAATGGTTTGCAACCTTAAAATACAACAAATTTATACAAAAGGAAAAGAAGAGAATAAAAGAGAAAAAGAGAACAAGTGATAGAACAACAATAGCACCATAAAACCTGGCATTAGTGGTACTGGAAGCATCTAAATATACAATAGATCAAACCAACTCTACACAAATACAAAATACAAGTCTCTGGAGGTAGCAATAAAAGGTTTCATATGAAGAAGAGGGGTATCTCAGACTCCATGAGATAACTGTAGTCTCTGAAGACTCGCAAAAACCGCACAGCACGAACAGTGTCATTAGCGATAACTTACCATATTCCCTACATCACGAAAAGATGTAAAAGTGTAGTATGAGTACCAAAAATAATGGGTACCAAGTAGGAATCATAGCCCGACTAGACACACATGAGATAAAAGTAATAAAACAGTAAGATAAAATAACAACTCAAACAACAAAAAGGCAATAACGATAAAAAAGGGTAAGAAGAGAGACAACAAGCAAGGGGTTTATCGAGAACGTGCGGACAAAAAAGATCACATAGAAGGGAGAAATACACTTAGGACATTAGCTGAACAGTGGTTAATATATAGGAGAACACTAGACTATAGAGATAAAATAAGCTATTGAAGCTATCTAGCAAGGTCTACCAAACAAGACTAGGCAAACATGCAAAACTATCGAGGAAGTATAGATTATAACAAGTAGGCCTATGATAAAGGTATACAAGGCAAAAACCAATGACTAGAACTAAATCAATGATAATGGGAAATTTACCCGGAGCTCCAGCGCACTAACCAACAAACACAAAAGTCTAGCAGAATACAAAAAGAATCACGAAAAGTAAGACAGCTACTCAACCAGCATCTAATGTGACAAAATAGCAAGGTCATACAAGATATAGCATACAATATCCTACTTGATGCCCCCCGCTGGTAGGCACATATTTACATCTAAGGAACTGAATGTGACTTCCCCCATAAGCCTGAGAGGTACAACCAAATGCAAGGAATGTAATGTAAGGGGGTGTTGATATCAAAGTAAACAAGTGTTGTCATGTACCCTCTCTAGGATACTCCAAAAAATAGAGGGAACCATGGGATAAATATTCGTATACCACTATACCTCTATATACCCCTCCCCCAGGCTGTGCTTAACATCTAATGTAAAGACACCTAGGACAGTAAGGCCCGTGGAGGGATATATCCCACATGCAAAAACCTAGTCAAAAGCCACCTCAGGGCATAAATGCCAAAACTAGGATTCTCCTGTATGTCATATATCAATAAAAAGATGAATTCCATCCATGTAGGCATATTCAAAAGCACAATAGAAAACCCAAGTGTCTCCGCGTAGGTATTTCCAGAAAGAAAAGTGGTAGTAAGAAAATAGGAGCATATAGTGTGAAAAAGTAACTCCATGCTAAAAGCAGCCTTGAAGGTGTAAATATAATATAATATATATATATATATATATATATATATATATATATATATATATAAACCCATTTCCCGAGTCTTCTGATGCACACTAAGTTATATTTTCAAAAAATCAATACACAGTGTAGTGCAGTAGAACACTTCAGC